>JAEMWC010000135.1:915000-1147500 GCA_016490735.1 Pachyseris speciosa | reverse complement strand
AGATGCAAGATATTAGCGAGTTTATTGTTTTTGGCGCGCTGTAATAGATGCCTCCTCGCGCGCCGTAAAGAAAAGACAGTCATAACTTACACTGTCACCTTTTATCTAGACACACAATCAAAATTCTATGCTTGATTGCGCTTCACGGTTAGTAGGGCTAAGTTGGTTGGTACGTAATAACTATCGCTCCAATCTGGGTGAGAACACAGAAAAACTACTGTCTGTTCGCTCGTGCGTCGACTTTCGCCCACCAACAGCAGGTTTAACCACAGCACTTTACTCGCAGTCATGAGCGCCAGCGAAGAGTTTATACTAGCGATTCAAACTGGCGACCTACTCTACATAGAAAAGCATTTAAGGAGACCCGTGAGTATTCGCGATTGTTGTTCAACCGACTGTGGAACCCAAACACCCGAACGTTCCTGTATTTTCGCTCGCCGGTCATGTATATGAAGCTAGTGTTTTCGTATGAGGGTGTCTTCTTAGGTAATTCGTATAGGACATTTTTAATTGCAATCCAGATGTTTAACACAAGAGTTTTGTCACACTTTTCAATCCAACTTCTGAGCAGTTTGCTTTGAATTCAAAACAGACTGCCAGTCAAACTGGAGGGCTTTTAGAATAAGCCTCCTTGTCACGAAAACTTTCTCAGAGGTAACCATATTCGTCGCTTTTTCGTCGTCCTAAGTTAGAAATTCTTTCCCGTCGTGATAATGTCATTCGGTATCCGCCGAGAACAGCTCTCGAATATTTATTATTTAAAATTGGAAAGACAAGTGCCCTAAAATCATGTGATACAGCCTGACAAGAAAACGCTTTCCATTTTTTTCTTTCTTTTTCCTCTTCTTCTTTATTTAACGGAAATGTTCTTCTTTGGTTAACCTATGAAGTCTACTCTCGGGTTGGTTAAGTAAAAGATACATGAAACCATATAGCTACAGTATTCATTCAAGACATTCAAGTTACGACAGTTACCTATCCCTGTCGTTTTCCTCCAGTTAACGGAAGATCAGAATCGAAGTCGTTTATTATTATTATTATTATTATTATTATTATTATATTATTAAAAAATATTACTACGCCTATTTGCTTTAGCTGTTTCAATTATCATTAATTACTCCTAGCTATTCTGCCTTCAATTTTCTCTGGGGAGGACTGGGTAGGGCTGCCCCGCGGAGAGGTGGAACTCCCAGACAATAGTAAGCAAGGACGTAGGATTTCCAAGGGATCCATTTTCCACGTGTTTTATTCACAGCTGAGTCTATCGAAATTACTTTTAGGTTGAATCTGATGAAATGTCTATCAGGGTTTCGGTATGGCCGGCCGGCTTAAAAGGCAGAAAGAAAATTCCGCACTTTTCAACTGATTACTGACAACAGGGGGTGATAAAATCAACTGATACTCGAGAAATGGCTACAAATACGAACTGATAAACTGAGAAATGGCTGAAATGTAACTGATAACTGGCAGGGGATTCCGACACTTCTATCCGACTCTCCTCTTACGTCAGATCGCTTAAATTGGAGGAAGATTTATATTGGTTTGGATGCAAATAATGTAATCGCTCCAAAAACAAGATGCGAAAAATACGAGACTTTTATATCAAAACTCGCGCCCGGAAAACCAAATTCAGGAAGTTAGAGGTAACCTTGATTACCAGCTACAAAAGAATGAGCCCACGAGCCTCAGTGGAGTTTATCTTCAATATAATTATCTTAGGTACATGCATTTCTGACACAGTTTCAACTCTAGCAAGAGTACCCAGACATTTTAATGTAAGCAATTGTAACATTACCCTTTAATACCCAACGTTGTTTTGTAGGGAACTGAGATTAACTCCGAAGTCAAACATGGACGGAATGCCCTCCATTACGCCGCCGACGCAGGAAAAGTTCCCATCGTTAAATTCCTGTTACGAAACATGGCTATAATTGACGTAAGATTGTTAAATTGCTTCCATATCTCCTTAATTAAGCCCTAAGGCAAACCGAGCACTTGAAACATAACGAGAAAGGATGCTATGGATTGATGTGGTAAGTGTCGTAGTCGGCGCATGTACATGTACTTCAACAACGCACAAAAAGGGTTAAGAAGAGACGAGAAGTTATATGGTCGCTAAATCATATTGCATGTATGTATTGTATTGCATGTAGCAAGTTTATTAATCGTAATATTAACCTTTTCGAAAGAGTTTTATCCACTTGAAGAAATCAACACTTGAGAAAATATGTTTGGATTGCAAGATCAGATGAGCTGACAAATGCACATAGGCTTACGTGAAAAGAATCTGAAGCTCCTGGATATTGGCTGAGCGCCGAATTTCCCTCTTAGTATATCTTCGTCCAGCGACAGACTTTTAAAGGTTCTGACTGACTTTTTGTCTAATTGCGTTCGACGTTAGGAGAAGGCATCCTAATGTTGGGTGCCCTGTGATACTAGTGGTGAGATTTTTCGTCGTTCGTGTACCATTTCTGCGCCATCTTGAACTACGTTATAAATGATATCACGAGTTCAGCCTCGCTTGTGAAGTTCTACGTTTGACTTAACTAATTTGGGTCGAGCTAAACTGTAAAGTACGGCTTATGACACGGGCTTTGCAGACCGAAAATATCTTATCGAGTGAAATCAACTACGGTAAGCACGCCAGCGCGTGACGAGTATAATAATCGAAAGCTTCCCGTAAAATCAAGTACTGTTTATGTTATACAACATAGAGCAAAGTCAACCAATGTTGGCGTCGTTTAGTACAATAATTTTCCTTGCTTTTGAAGGGGAAAATAAGGTGCCCTAGTAGAACATACCGGTAAGTGCTTTTGTGACATAAGATGCTGAACACATCTTGTATCGAACACGCTGAACAGTCTGAAGATTGCAGTATTTGCAGCATATAAGAAAAATATCCTCATTTACACTTCATTATTGTTTTCTCATCGCAAGATCGGAAATATTACCGAATCACAGTTAAAATATACCAGCTGACAAGGAAGCACCCAACCGATCACAACCCTGTCGCCTCATATCGCAGCATGTCAATGGATACTCGAACGCATTCCTGATCTACGATTACAACTAGTTAGTACAATTAAACTTATGTATCAGTGTACTGAAAAGCGGCCTGTCTGACCTCCAACACTTAATCGATCACCGTCTCATGATAACGAGAACAAAATGCCATCCGATTGAATTGTGGAGTCCGATAAAAGGTAGAATTTCATACTTACATTCTTGTACGTATATTGAGAACATGCTTGGAAATTGAGTAAATCTCCGAGCTAGAGCAAATGGTGTTAATCGGGTTAGAAGGGGAGGGTGACTGATAGTTTAGGATCACGAAAATTTGTAAAAGGTAATTAAAAGTTGACCTTGGTTAAAAAACCGTGTGCGTTAAAAAGTTACACCGCATGTAATTAGAAACGATTTCTCTCTCGATCTTTGACTAATTCTTTTTTCACTTCCACGTAAGGCGCGCACCGCACAAATGATCCAAAGTCTCCATTTCAATGGCCACATTAAGTAATTAAAGTTTAGTGCAAGAAAAAGAGTACAAATAAAGATTGTTGTTGTTGCTGTTATTGCCTACGAGTATCCAACTAATCGACCGTGCACCGGTAAATATTTCATAGGGTACTAAAGTACCCAATTTGAATCTGTTTGTTCTAACGCTACTTTTTGTTCAGTACCAAGATATTGACGGCATGACTCCACTGATGGCAGCTGTCGACAAAGATCATCTTCAAACTGCAAAAGTTCTCTTGGACGAGGTACGTCAGTGATAGTGACGTTTTTGGACAGTTATAAACAATAACCACTTTGGCGCCAAACTATTTAACAATTATTCGCCGAAAGCGAAGTAAATATTCCCCAGTATTTGCTGAGCCTGAGGCTAATAATTGTTTTAGTATAACTACTCGGGTGATTATTAGAGTCAAGCAAAGAAAAAAATCATTTTATTTGTTTGCTTTGCCAGTCAATAAACATTTTCTTCGGAATTCAAAATAGGCCGGCTCGTATCACGCTTATTAACCAGCTCTTAGACTACCAAAACCACGGTTGTGTACCAATTTCAGCCCTAAAAAACTTGTGACGGCCTCATTTCCGATTACCAAGGCTAAAGGGGCGGATTCAGAGTGGTAACCATAGTGACAGGTTTTCTCTGACCCCCACTATAAAAAAACACTCGATCGTGTAAGGGTAATATGGAGCAAAATGCGTGGGAGTAAATAACGATGTTGGATTTATTAAAAGAAATTTGGGGAAAATCTGAACGGGAGGGAAATTAAGTGAACATTCGGAAGCACGAACTCGGGGTCAAAGAAGGAGGCGACCTTCCCCTCTTCCCCTCCCCCCCCCCCCGCGACGTTCGCGCTCGAAATCTCCCCTTAACTCCCCCTCCCCTACCCCCCTACCCCTTCCTTCCCCCTTCCCTCCCCTCCCCCTCACCTTTCCGCGCCACTGGCATGCAGGCTAATCTGAACCAAACTGTTTCCCTCGAAATCATGTTTGTACCCTTTATCAGAGAAAGGTTTCAACTGTATATTTACTGTGACTATACAGTTTCTCGGCACTCGAAAAAAAACACAACAACAGAACTTTCATTTTGCATCATTTAAATCGAGTGCCACGCACAAAACCATTTCTTGTACTAATGAAGTCAAGTCACTGGCTGACTGGATTTTTAACCTGATTAACATTATTATTGTTTCATGGCCAACAGGGAGCTGATCCGTACATTAAAGACGAAACAGGGAAAACCGTATTTGATATTGCAAAAGACAAGGGGTTCACCCAAATCGAGAAGTTCTTAGAAGAATACAAGAAGAAGTAATTAATGAATTCCAGTTCTCTTTTAATTTAGAGTTAAGTCCTTAATGAAATGAATGCCAGTTCTCTTTTAATTTAGTGTTTGGTCCCTTAACCAAATGAATGTCTTAATTAAGTAATTGTTCCTTAAGAAGTCCATTTCAACATTTCTACTCACTAAGGTTCTTTTCCTCTTTTACACCGTTTTGTTTTTTGCTATTTTCTCTACTGCTGCTAATTAGACTTCTTCACAGGTCATTCCATCGATTGTTCCTTTATTAAGATATAAAACAAGTGGCGATGTGATCAGTGATGTTTCTGGCGTTTTAAAATCCGATTTTCTACGACTGTGTAAACTAAACGACGATGTTGCCGACGATAGCACATCTTGTGCTATGCTATGCAATAAACCTGCTTCAAGAATTCAGGAGGATTAATGACAATATAAAATTGAGCAATCAGTTCGCTGTAATGCCGCTTTCAAAATCGCATAGACTGTCACCTGAGTAAATGGTCCTTTAGGCTCCTTCCACCGACACCGTATACGTTTCAAACTCTTGTTTGTTAGCAAAGATTCAAAATAATGCGTTCTGCTCTTTGGCATCCAAGCGCAAACGATTTAAGTGACGTGATCGACAACATGGATTTCTTTTTTAACGCAAATTGTTCAGTAGCAATTACGGAACAATTTGCTTGTTAAAGGCCATCCATAAGCCTTGATAATGAATCCCACTATTAAAACGAACATTATCAGTTTGGACGCATATTGAATAAATTAACTCAGCTAAGACTCAGCACTTTCATTTCGTTTGGAATTGAGCTACATGTAGATCAGATGGCCTCATTCCACAACATGAAGTCTTTTCCTTTCTGCGATCTTTTAATAAAATGATGTCCATTCTATAGGAATATGAGTGCAAAAATGTTAGACGGGTGAAAATAGCGATACGTTTTTCTAATGTTATTGTAGTAATACTTGTAATAGGATAAATAAACATTTCAGTACTAGTAAAAAAAAATGTCCTGGCTGTTCTAACAGTATCTTTATATTCGTCTATTTTTCTTTGGTGGTGGTGTTCGCATGTATTTACGGACTAACATAAATTACCAAATCCGTGACAATTTATGTGATGACCAACTTGAATGTGTTGTCATCGAAATTATTAGACCCCACTACAGACCTTTCTTCGTTAGTACGTGGTATAAACCCCCAAACTCTCCCCATGATATCTTTTGATATTTTGAGTCTCTAGTCGATAAAGTGGACTCTGAACAGAAAGACTTTTACCTTCTGGGTGATCTAAACTGTAATATGCATGACGGATCAAATAATCATAACTCATCTACTTTAGCGAGCATACTTGATATATATGGACTGAGTCAACTGATCTCCGAACCTACTAGAATTACACCCACCTCGAGAACGTTGATTCGATTGATCTCTGTATAACTAATTCGCCCGAAAAAAAATTAGTTATGGAAGTAGTTGATAAGCATGTCCCACTTCAAAGTAAACGGGTGTCCAATAAACACTCCCCGTGGATGACACAAGAACTGACTCGCAAAATCTATAAACGAAATTATATGAAGAAAATTTCTATTCAAGAAAATAACACGATGGCTTGGGAACGATATATAAGTAAGCTTGAAATGAAGTAAACAGTGTTAAATCCCAAACAAACAGTATTTTATGCATAACTTGGAAGTGAATAAAAAGAATTCCCGGGAAACATGGTCGCATATTGGCGACCTAAGTTCACGCAAATGTGACAGAGCACGAAATATTTCCGAAATTTTTAAGGTAAACAATGAACCTATTACTTCTGCGGATGAAATGGCAGAAGCGTTTAACGACTATTTTGCAACTGTGAATGATATATGAAATGAATCATATATGAACTGCGGAAATGAAATCAAATGAAGAATGATCTTCGCAGTTGTGAACGCAATTTATGCAATTGCGAAAAGAAGCCTGAAAAAAAATTCAGGACTTCAACGGGGTTTGAACCCGTGACCTCGCGATTACCGGTGCGATGCTCTAACCAACTGAGCTATGAAGCCACTGACGTTGGGAGCAGGTCAGTTGTGGGTTCATATGTTCCCGTAAAAGAAATGAGTGTGAATGATATATGAAATGAATCATATATGAACTGCGGAAATGAAATCAAATGAAGAATGATCTTCGCAGTTGTGAACGCAATTTATGCAATTGCGAAAAGAAGCCTGAAAAAAATTCAGGACTTCAACGGGGTTTGAACCCGTGACCTCGCGATTACCGATTACCGATTACCCACAACTGACCTGCTCCCAACGTCAGTGGCTTCATAGCTCAGTTGGTTAGAGCATCGCACCGGTAATCGCGAGGTCACGGGTTCAAACCCCGTTGAAGTCCTGAATTTTTTCAGGCTTCTTTTCGCAATTGCATAAATTGCGTTCACAACTGCGAAGATCATTCTTCATTTGATTTCATTTCCGCAGTTCATATATGATTCATTTCATATATCATTCACACTCATTTCTTTTACGGGAACATATGAACCCACAACTGACCTGCTCCCAACGTCAGTGGCTTCATAGCTCAGTTGGTTAGAGCATCGCACCGGTAATCGCGAGGTCACGGGTTCAAACCCCGTTGAAGTCCTGAATTTTTTTCAGGCTTCATTTCGAAATTGCATAAATTGCGTTCACAACTGCGAAGATCATTCTTCATTTGATTATTTTGCAACTATTGGATCAAATTTGGCAAGTGAAATACAGCCGTCAACCATTGAGACAACCCACGGATACAATATTTTCTCTTAACGGTCCAAGCGCTAGCACTGTATGCAGGCTTTTGAACCAGCTAGACGCAAAAAAAGCCACTGGGTTAGACAGAATTCCTTGTAAACTCTTAAAACTTTCTAGCAGTATTGTCGGGCCGTCCTTAGCATACATTTTTAAGAGCTGTATAGATGCTGAAATCTTTCCAAACGAGTGGAAAATTGCGAAAGTTACACCTCTGTTTAAGAAAGGATCTAAGCGTGAACTAGGGAACTATCGACCAATATCTGTATTGCCACTCGTCTCAAAATTTTTCGAAAAAAATATTTATCATCAACTTTATGATTACCTTCAGGATAATAGCCTCTTGAATACGTGCTTTATGATTACCTTCAGGATAATAGCCTCTTGAATACGTACCAATCTGGCTTTCGTTCAATGCATAGCACGTTAACAGCATTGCTTGAGACAACGAATAACTGGTCAATTAATATTGACAATGGTCTCTTGAATGGCGTGCTATTTATTGATCTTAAAAAGGCCTTTGATACGATCGATCATGAAATAATTTTGCGGAAGCTTGCGATGAACTACGGAGTTGATCCAAATGCTTTACGATTTTTTGCGTCCTACTTATGTAATAGATCCCAAAAATACAGTGTCAACGGAGCGTTATCCAGTGCAAGTAAATTAACCTGCGGGGATCCCCAGGGAAGTATACTGGGACCTTTGTTCTTTCTAATATATATATACATGATCTCCTAATCGCCTCGATATATCCTGCGCAAAAATGTTTGCCGATGATACTAACATCACCGTCCCTGGTTGTACGTTTGCCGAACTTGAACAGGCAACCAATCTGAACTTACCAATCTTTATAGCTGGCTAAAAGCAAATAAGCTTAGTCTAAGCATAGCGAAAACTGAGTTTATGGTGATTAGTTCTCGTCAGAAGTTCCTTGCAGAGAATTGTAGTGAACTTAATATCCAATTAGATAACCATCCAATTAGCAGGGTTGAGCATGCCAAATCATTAGGTTTGATTATTGATGAACGACTTTCATGGTCCAATCACGTCAGAGAACTATGCAGAAAGATATCCTCGGCAATCGGTGCCCTGAGGCACATTAGGTCCTTCATTTCTCAATGAACTACAGTACAAATATATAACGTTTTAATCCAACCTCATTTCGATTACTGTGCCCCGTTTGGGATGGGTTGAGTTCTTATCTATGTGAGAAACTACAAAAATTGCAAAACCGAGCTGCTAGGGTTATTCTGCCAGTCAGCTGCGAGGTAAATTCAAGCCTGCTTCTTGAAACATTGAAGTGGGACCAGCTATCATTAAGAAGAAAGCATAAAGCTATAATGATGTTTAAGTCCCTCAATGGGTTAGCCCCAGTGTACTTGCATGAATTATTCAGTGAGCGACACACAGACTATGACTTCGTCTTGCGTGATTCTTTCCGTAAGTTAAACTTACCCAAGCCGCGTACTAACTACTGATTTGAAACGTAGTTTTAGCTATAGCGTTGCCTTACTGTGGAATTCTCTTCCTGAAAGTATTAGGGCGATCAGATCAATTGGGCAGTTTAAGAAGGAAATCAACCGCGCACTTGAAACATTCGATTCCCACTCGGCAATCTTGTCAATCAGTTTTTATAGTTATTTTAATTTTTGCAAATGATTGTAATTAAAATACTATTGTTATTACTGAAGATTTTTAACCGAGTTTAAACAAAGAATTACTACTACTACTACTACCACCACCACCACCACCACCACCACCACCACCACTACTACTACTACTGCTACTACTACTACTACTACTACTACTACTACTACTACTACTACTACTACTACTACTACTACTACTACTACTACTACTACTACTACTACTACTACTATTACTTTGTACAGATCATGGTGGAGATCAATTTCTTTCGCTTTCCTACTCCCCTTTTTACATTGTAATTCTTCCTAAAAATTCAAACCTATTTCTACCTTCACGAATGAGACCAGAAATGCGATTCCTAGACCAATCACAGGTCAACTACGTACACCAATATCAACTACTTAAGCTACTTAACAAATCGAATGTGGTTTAGTGTTGTGTGCACTCTTATCGTCAACGATATTCGTCATCACAGTGTGCCTCGTGAGTCCACAAAAAAATTTGACCACTGTGATGACGAATATCACTGTCGATAAGAATACAGTCAACGCTAAACCACATTTGTTTGTCTGTTTGTTTGTTTGTTTGTTTGCTATTTTATCACAGTATCAATGTCTAAGGAAATGAGAAGGGGATTGCATGACACGTTGACGCGAGCAGCGGTCTGGACTCTTAATCGACAACGGCACATTAGCCAATCAGATTGCGAGATTACATGCAATTGTGGTAAAAATGCATTTTCGCGCTTTATGTTTCAAGGAGGTAATTGATATACTGCGTCATTTGGCTGTGTTCGTTTGATAGCATGGCGTCATTCCTTACTCGAGAATTGCATGCAAAACTGGGAAAAAAGTAGAAAGCTGACTAAAAAGCTTTTTCCAGTGTTTTTTCTAATATACTTCCCACTTCTTTCACACTTCTCAAAAAGTATCGGAAGGATATTGGAAAGTTTCCGATAAAAAAGAAGACTCATGCAGTTAAGTGTTGAATTGACTGAAGATAAGATTTCCGATTACACATCTCCATAACAAGTATGTATATCGAATTTTTTCAGTACGACAAGGAAGTCGCCTTTGATGTAACAGGCGCCTCCCATTGTTATGTTTTTTGTTGGGTTCCAGGCCATGCGGTCCAACCACTGGAACCCTTGGCTGTAGCAGAGACATGCGCAATAAAGCGTCCCTCTTTTAAGTCCATCACACTGCGTACAACCTTTTTTCTGTATTCTAACCATGTCTCGGCTGCTAAATAATCCCGGTAAACTTCTTCGTCCGTGAGGCATCTGACAAAGGGAAAAGAAAGCCGCGGATTAAGAACTAGAAAATGGGAGGCTGGCTGTTTTTACTGACCTACTCATGCTTTTATTAGCAACAGGAGCAAGGAGAGAAGTTTACTTGTTACATCATACTTTCGCGCCATAAATAATCGAGTGAGCAGGAGGGGAAGTCCTGGTTACTAGTCCACAATGAGTGCTCACCTATGCCTGGGTGAGAAGTTCTCTTGAAACACCTCCATATGTCCCTTGGGCATCAACTCAATGACTCTCCTCTTAGGAACCTTCAGCACTCGGACTCCTGCGCTTACTAAAATGTTTCCTTGGCCTGACGGACTATCAGCGCTAAGGGTTGTTAGATCCTAAGAAAGAGAAGACATTTGGATCGAATAGGTAAAATCTTCGTATAAGGGAGAGACGAAAATAAAAATAAGGGTGATTACCGACAGAAGATGCCGTTCCGTGAGATTCTGACTGAACAGAAGAGATTCTACATAGAGCTTTAGGGAGATAGCCACTTATGAAGAGTTTTGATAGGATGTTTGATGATAGCAGCATTTTACAAAGAAGGTCGCTTATGGAAAATCCTATCATACCATAAACGTGGTCGCCTACAATGGGTTTTGATACCGTAGCTGATCGTTTACAAAACGTTCCAAAATTTAGACGGACAGACAGTTCACGGAAGATTCATGTGACTTCAGTTATAAAGATAATGCGCTCAAAAAATGCACTTGGTCTGCTTAAAAGATTAATGTTGCCTGTTGCCTGTTGTTATGGAGCAGGGTAGTGGAAACCCGGGATCGATTCCTGGACTCGGATTCATAAGTAGGCTGATACTTTTGGCTCTCTACTCTGCTCCGAGAGGGTTCTCCGGGTACTCTGGTTTTCCCCTCTCCCCCAAAACCAACATCTGATTTGATTCTACTTTATTTAGAGTTGATTTCATTTAGTCTACTCTTTAGTAGAGTATCTGTGCTCGGCTAAACAGATTTGAGACTTAAACCATACAAAATACCGTTGAAATTAAACTATTGTAAACTGAAGATAAGCCATTGGAAGCCTAAAAGAAGCTCCGCACCTTGTAACAGTGTTAATCCCCGCAAACGTAACGTATCCTTATATACGGCCAGAAAAAGCCAGAAGCGACAAGAGTGACATTGGAAATGAATATATTGTTGCATGCGAAGGCTGGAATCAGGAAAGGGAAAAAAGGAATTTGCAGAGGATTAAAACTGACCCAAGAATCTTTAGGTTGTAATGATCCCACGTTGATAAAGCTCGTGTTTCTCCCGGTTTTGTGATGGAGTGCTGCCGTTGGTCGAGGAAGTGGTCGATCGTGGAACAAGTTAGCAGTCACGTCAGATTTGACAACCGCTCTCAAGTCAATGCGACGCAGCATCTCTATTTTCCCCTGGAAATATAGAAAATTAAAAGTAAGAGATTGCGATCCAGTAACAGTTCCACCCATTTGCATATACTTACACAAGCTCATGTGGGCACGCTTACGAGATACCAATTATGAAGTGTGATTTTTATAGTATTCTTTCTTTCCAAGACCTTTACAGGAATGAAACATGTTTCCAAGACAAGTGATGTTGGCAGAGTCACTTGAATCGTTTATTAGGGAGCAATTTCTAAAATGTATTAGTTATTATTTTTTTATGACCTTTTAACATTGAAGGCAGACCTTGATATTCAGTATTGACATAGGACTCATATGGTAAATAAATCTATCAATGGGCCATGCTCTAAACGAGTAAGGGACTGGGAACGAGGTTTTAAAACTTATAGATTGGAAAAAAATTGTTTCCACTGCATGAAAGAGCATCTCAAAAGTGGTCACCCTAATCAACTTTGACGCTGTTCAGTTGAATTGGAGCTTAAAAAAATGCGTTTGAAAATTGTGAAAATTAGAGACTTTGTATGGTTTGGAAGGACACAATTTCCGAAATAGAGACATTTGTGAGGGATTTTTAAAGGTTTAAATGCATGTTATCTGGCGGCTTTTCAACCGAACATACTCAAACTTGCTGAAACTGCTTATTTTGAGATACCCTTTCATGTGAGAGTCGATTTAGTTCAATTTCATTGATGTTCAATGAAGTTTGGATTAGTTCCCAGGCCCTTACTCGTTTAGAACATGGACTATTTGCAAGTCGCAATCAGATGCCAAAAGAAATCTTGAGAACTTTCTTTTATATTGTCATTATTTTATGATTCACTGATTGTCTTTGCTTACCTTGATTATGAAGTAAATAGACTCCGAGGCAGTAGAATCAATGTCGACAAGTTTCCCATAAGAAAACTGCAAGGAAGTTTAACAAGGATGTTTACTCTTCTAAGGGTAATTAAGACACAAAATGATAAAGAAATTCACCAAAGTCCGAGTTAATAAGCAATAATGTAATTTTTTTTGTGGGTATTAACGACATATTTTATCTGTCCATAATCGTAACTTACCAGAAGTTAAGGGGCCCGTGAAATAATGGAAATAAGCTGGATGTCTCTGCTACCGGGACTACTCTCGTAAAAGTTGTTAAGATAGACTAATCTGGACACATGGCTGATGATAAATGCGCTCACGTTTATTTTGTTAGATCAAGGAGTAATGCCCTCTAGAGCACCTGTATAGGACCTTTTTACCTCTCTAATATGCGAACGATGAGTCAAAGATTGCAACAAGTCTTCTCCCCAGCCGTGAAACAAGAGATGACTCCTACAAACACAAAAAGCAAAAAAATTGTCAGGGCCTTACCGCTTCAGGCTGGCCTTTGATGCTCCTTGTATTTAGAGACTATTAGGTACAGACTACGCACAAACTATGTAAAGACTATGACACCTCTGAATGAAGGTCTTTTGCAACCATCAAATTCTGTGGGCTATAAATAGCCTCTCGAAAAGCAGAAAATTCGCTAATGCATCTTTACATGATAATTATCAAATTGTGGACGCGTCGCTACCTGCATTTAAAATTTACAGCTTCTGCGCATGCACTGTCGATCACAAAGTAGTACAGAAAAAAACTTCTGCCTCTACAGAAGTGAGTCAACTACATGGTTGTAGCGGGTATAATGCACCTATCAATGGTTTAGACACAACTGGGGAAATTTGACATTTTCAGGTTTTCAAATGTCAATTTCCTCACCCTTGAATTGGGTCTCCGTTACAAGTCAAATTCACACCCCTGGGGACCACAGAACTTGCACAGTAAGTTAAATAAACGTCAAATTTCCCACCCAGAGGACTATTGTGGATGTCAAAATCCCCACCCACGTGCGCTTTACGAACTCTAATTCCCGTGGGTTGCCCCCCCCCCCCCCCCCAATCCTGTGGCAAACCATTAATAGGTGCATAAACACTGGAGGGGATTTTTGGAGCTGTGTATTGAACATTCGGTCATAATGCAATGCACAGGAGAGCTTCGTGTCGTAAATCCAGCTTAAGACGTATGGTGATAGAACTTTTTCTGTAGTTGCTCCTAGGCTATGGAATCAATTGCTTCTTGAACTCAGGAATGTTACCTCTGTTGACCAGTTCAAGACGCAGTTGAAGACATATTTATTTAAATTTGCTTATGATGTCTAATTATTAGTAGTTTAGTTAATTTCGTCATAATAGTTATTAGGTTTGTATTTTATAGTTTTACCATTGTTGTACAGCGTTTGGAGCAATCGGTGGACACAGCGCTCTATAAATGATTATGATTATTACTATTATTATTATTATTATTATTATTATTATTATTATTATTATTATTATTATTATTATTAAAATCAAACCAAAGCAATTACTCTGGCAAATAACAACAGACTGAAACAGCACAAAGCACCAGTCGGAATTCCAAGCAAACACATGCAGCGAACGCCAAACGCGGGAAAATACGGGAGGAATGATCTTCCAGTACCTGCCCACTTCAACCTGGTTTTCGTTTTGCTTCTCATTTGAAAAAGTGGCCCGAGTTTTGTTGACCAATCACAGAGCGGAGCAACACAAAACCAAAAGAAGCCGCTCTATCACGTGACAAACCGACGTGATAGTTAGATTCTGATTTATATATCAATTCTCCTTACATACCTCATAACCTGGATTTTTTCATCATATTCTCGCTGAAACACATCAGGGCAGAATTCTAAGATGGTCTCTCTGTTTATCACTAGAACTTCTACGCGTTCTCGACAGATAATTGTAGCTGTTCTTTTCGCCTCCTGTGATATGAGAGCGATTTCCTATAAAATAAAATGAAATAAAATAACGGTATCTTGATGGGAAAGTGGAGCCCAGCTATGCTCTCGAGGCTAACTTTCACAAAAACTTTCCACGGGGAACCGTTTTAAGATGAGGGAAGAAAGGGTATAGTAGGAATAAGGGGTGGAGAGTAAACGAGACGACTACTTATAAAAACTTAACGATAACAATAAATGCCATACCCCAAATGTTTCGTTTTTCTCCAGTACATCAACAGTATTTGTGACGTAAATCCCGGTCTTGTGGTCTTTCCGCGTAATGGTGACGGAGACTGAGCCCGAGACTATGAAGTAGAAACAAAATCCCGGATGTCCTTGACGTACGATCAGCCTTCTACGTTCGTAGCTGTAAGACAAACATTTGGAACTGGTGTAAATGCGGCAGTTGAAAGGAATTCCTATTGAAGCGCAAGGGAGGTTAAGGAGGTCTGTAGAAGCCGCTGAAGAAGGCTATACTATGACCGTGTGCGGTAGAAAGGGAGGAAAAAACACGAAAGACTTACCGAGTCGAAATTATAGCTTGCCTTAAGTTGTATCTCCTAAAAATGTCTTTATAGTGTAACCATTCTAGTTTAAGTTGAACATTCCCGTCTTCCTAAGCTCCCTATGGTTTTCAATTCTTTTCCTTCGCCTCCTTTTTCTTCGCACTCATACGCGCCGCGCACCATGGGATGGTTCAATACATAAGGGTTCTACTATGATAATCCCCCATGTCAAAAAAACGAGGAGACTGGACCGAGTGGATAGGATTGTGGGATCGTCCAGTGTTTTTGTAGCCGCTAAAGTATCGTAGCTCTTCTGCTACCACCATTTGTAATAGTTCCCTGTCGACGCGAATGATCCGGCTCACGGTTCCTCACTCGTGTCGGTCTTTTCATAGATTTTTGCAGTCCGTGAGGGTATTAAAGGTCAAAGCAATTCTTCCCAAGGCGACTGAAACCCAAAAAGAATATTGGGCTGGACCACGCATTCACCAGAGGTAAATAACTTTTACTCTGGAAACAATACCACATTATGCGCGATCACGAAAAACTTTTTCCGGATAACGACAGCTCTAACTAAGATCTCCTTTTCCAGGGAGGCCATAAACCACGCAAAACGTCTTTTGTATTAAGAGGGGAGTGGCCGGACGAATTATACCCTTACCAAGCATATGTCATGGTTTGACACAAGTTTCGTTGAGCCTCACGGGAAAACTTCCCAAAGCTTTTCATTCCGCGCAGAAGCGTGACCAGCTTGTTCATTTCAGCCTCGGTCCGATCCTGAGGCTTCTTTTCGCATGTCAGGCGAGCCCATAGAGGGAAATGAAGCTGTAAAGAGGACCAAAAAACGACAATTGAAAAGACTAAAATATATACGAAATGATCATAAGTGTGAACTGCAGATGAATCATCGTATTATTTAAAACACCGGTAGTGAAGTTATCAACAGTAACAGCCAAACTAAAGCATAAAAAGAACAACAGCACGCAGACAATCACGGGAGAAAGCACGCGAGCAGCTCTCAAGCATGTTAAGGCATGGCTCAAAAAACGACAATTGAAAAGACTAAAATATATACGAAATGATCATAAGTGTGAACTGCAGATGAATCATCGTATTATTTAAAACACCGGTAGTGAAGTTATCAACAGTAACAGCCAAACTAAAGCATAAAAAGAACAACAGCACGCAGACAATCACGGGAGAAAGCACGCGAGCAGCTCTCAAGCATGTTAAGGCATGGCTCATTCTTTGGTTAAGACCCCCCGCGAAGTTAAAACTAAGCTTCTGTAACAGCAATGTTTTTTGAACTCCCAGAGTTTCCAGAAGTTCAAAACACAAGTATTGTAGTAGCCTTAAGATCCTTAAGTCATACATTTGCTGGTCACGTGTTTAATGACGTCATAATCGTGCTCAGAATGACTTTTCAAATGGGCCAAGAATGGTTGGTTGTCACTAGAAGCTAAATGAGTTCACTGGTTGTTGTAAAGAAAGGTCTCATACTGTATGCATGCGTTATGCCACCTAAATTTTGCGAGATTTTCCAATGAAAACGGATCTGAAAACATACAATGTTTTCTGTGTGTTACAGTCATCGAACAGATCGAAACGTTGAGCGATAGGAATCTTGTGTAAAGAAACGGAGCATTTAATTTGTACGAACAAATTCCTTCTCTTCAGTTCACTGTACATCCCACATCAGTTTATATTTGTAAACAGTGTCTGAGAAAACTGAAAAAGCGACATGGCATACATGGACTTCTCAAGCATGTTAAGGCATGGCTCATTCATTGGTTAAGATCTCCCGCGAAGTTAAAACTAAGCTTCTGTAACAGTAATGTTGTTTGAACTCCCAGCGTTGCCAGAAATTCAAAACAGAAGTATCGTAGTAGCCATTAAGATCCTTAGGGCGTACATTTGCTGGTCACGTGTTTAATGACGTCATAATCGTGCTCAGAATGACTTTTCAAATGGGCCAAGAATGGTTGGTTGTCACTAGAAGCTAAATGAGTTCACTGGTTTGCTTTGTCAGGTAGACACTATATTTGTCCTGAATGGTGAAACATCTTATTTTATTAAAAAGTTATTAAGAGGTTTCATAGGTCACGTGACCTCTTTTGTTTAATAATCCTTTAATTAAAAACTAAGGTCAACCATTCAGGACAGATTCATGTAGAGGATAACCACACACTCATAAGAACGTTGCTTTTGATGGACATTGTACGTAAACTCGGCGGGCCATTTTAAATTTTCGATTTCTGTAATTAAACGTCATAGTAAGTCACGTGATCTACGGTTTGAAGACTTTAAGCCAGAAACACGTTAAGATTACTAAGTTCTAAATCACTGCCAAGTTTGGTGATGTTTCGGTAAATCTGTGGGGAGTTGTGATTGTCTTTAGATTTTTCCTGTATTTGGCTCGAGACATGCCTTAATATGCTTGAGCAGAAGTTCACGCCGTCCTGTACTTTGCTCTTTATATTTTTTCAAAATATATTTTGAAAGACTGTTACCGTATTTTCCCTGGAAAAGAGATGCTTGTTAAACGTGATTGGCAGTTCCTTTACAAGAGTTGGGCTTTCCTCGTTACCAGGCAGCATGTCCCGTATGTAGTACAAATCGTACTGTCGCGACTTGTCCTGATCCGCATAACGCCTTATACTGAGGCAGAGAGAACTGAAGATGCGAACCAGGTACACGACACGTCGAAACCTGGAGAGAGCCTGCATGACCAACATAGGGAAACAAAATCACGCAATAAGCAATGATTTGCTTCGACGATTGTGTGTGTAGGGAATAAAGGGGGGGGGGGGGAATGAAGGGGGGAGAGGGGGGGGAGAGTGGGGGTGTCGGTGGAGTGCCGGATATTAATGTACTATAGTTACTAACAATGAGGTAAATAAGTATTTTAGTGTATGCCGAGCAAGTTAATAACCAGTGATAATCATTAACTTTAAAATATAATCAAGAAGAAGGGAATAGCAAACGAAAATTCATGGACGACTTGAAAGGTAAAATCTCTGCTTTCATTCGTCACATTAAAATGGTTCGTCTTCACAAACTTGCAGCGTTAAAAGTATTTTTGAAGCTTTTCTTTTCGGTTTTGACAGCATTTCTGTTCGTTAATGGATGCGGTTTTAAGATCTTGACCGTGAATGAGGGTTTCCAAACAATGTGTGACCCTTTAGAAAGATGAGCCTAGCGCTATTTCTAATTCTTTTTTTTTTTAATGATATTGTACAGCTGAATGAGGTTTAAAATCTTAATGTATGATTAACCAAAGATGTCAAGCATTACTTTCCTCTGTGCGGGTTATCGGACTGGAAAAAGATGGTGCCAGTAACTTTGGTGACTGAAGATGAAATCCTATAAAGTATGACCACTAACTTAATTAAAGGCTATCGGGCAGTAATTTCCTGTTGTGCTGCAACCTCTTGAGTCTGTGAAAAGACTTTCAAATGAAAGCTGCTGTGCATTACATTCCTTTGGTGCTGTTTGTTTTACTTTACAAGGACGGGGGGAGGGTCTGACAGGAAATGTTGTAATAATGAGTTAATTGTGATCGCGGTTAAAAACAAATTTACTTTAGAAGTGGTAAAATCACTATTACTGCATGTTATTATTGTGATCTGAGTTTCCTTTTTTATCAAAAGTAAGTTGCAAAGTGTGGTCGTTCAGATGAAAGCTACTGGGCTGCACATTCGGTCCTATGGGTGTTATTTAAGGATTGGATGTGAGTGTGTTAAAACTGCCTAATTTTCCCCTTAGGGCAAATAACGTAGCACTTTACCAGTTGCCGTCTGTCTTCTCTTTCCTCCTCATCAACCGAGGCCGTTGCAAATCCCAGAAAGCCACCAAGGCCAAACTTTTTGTACTTGTCTTCGCGAGACCCCTTCCTTGATAAGCGAATGCTCGATCCGTCCGTGGACATAGAGCGCTGTATGCTCTGAAAGCTAAAATAGCTCGACCGTCTGCGAAGAGTCGGGACCGAATTCCTTGTCGTCGAACAAGGTTTTGCCTTTGCCTGCTTTGTGCCCCTTTCCTCAGCTATCTTACTTCTTCCACCTAGCGTATTTGGACGGCTCGTTTTCGGACGAACCGCGAAAGCCACCGGCTTGGGTTGTTGCTTGTGCGAACTTGACAGGGGTCTTGTAAACAACAGGCCACTCGTGCTGGACGAAATTGTCGCGTCTTGTTTACTTTTGACATCGATGTCCTTTTGATACTCGCTCAGTAAGAGGCATTGGGAGGTAAACCTTCTTAATAAACGGGCCCTGTTCGGCATTGGCCTCGTCGATTCCCGGTTTTTTTCGCCGTCTTTTATGGACTCCGCTTTTGCTTGAACGACGTCTGTGAAATCCGTACATTGTTGCCTTTCATAGCATTGCATGGTAACATTCCAAGAACGGCGACAAGCAAAGTTCCCAACATATAAAATGTGTTTGTTCTCTTTTGTCGGTGTTATGGTTTCAATTGCTCATCTCGAAATATACTGCGAAATTTCAACCCCTTATCAACGGATTTTGCAAGCGAAGGAACTATAATTCACTTCCGCGAGAGAATATAAACAAAACCGAACGTCTTTGCGTTGCCCTTGAGATGAACAAAAACAAGCCCACAGCTTCACAATGACAATTATTCAAACTAGGAGATAAACAAGCTTCAAAGTCCGTTTGCTTGAATGGACATAATGAACCAGTGAAGTGGAACACCTCAATAAATGAAAGACGTCTTGGTTAAAGACGAGGTAATTAACGTTAATACGCTTTTAATTAAAGGCACAGATTAATCACCATTGAGATCGTGGAAGCCATTCTTCTCCTGTAAGATAATTGAACATCGAGCAAGCGAAATATGTCCTGGTATTGCCCTTCCATTTGTTCTTCTGGGGCTGGTGTTTGAGAACAGCGTTTAATGCCGGTGACTTATGCAAATTGCACTTTGTAAACTGCATCTATCAGATTTGTCAATCTTTCTGCAGACAGCTGGGATCATGGAATTAGATCAATTGATATTTTCTTCGTCAAATTAATCCCATATTAAAAGTGGCCCAAAATCCTGGGGGAGGGACCTTGGTTAACAAAAACTAAAACAAACTATGACTAAAAAATGAAAAGGTAATTAAATGGCAGGATTTAGGAAGTATTTTGAATTGATAATAGAGTTTGCAATAAGGCGGGACTTTGTATCACGTTGGTCTGAGAAAGAGCAAAGTTTTGACACACTTTGATTTAATATTTAAGGCATCTAGAATTTTACCGCATTTACAACGAAGGCTAAGTATGTCTGTTCGGCGAGCACTCCCTTTGGAAGGCCTTAGCAACCCCAGAAGTTCGGCTTAACTTGATGTTTTCTTGTAGTGTTGAGAGTATAAAATTTCGGTTTTAGACCCGCGTTCTTTTGGCATGGTACAAGATGTTACACTTGTTGAGCACGTTTTTCTCCGAGATATGGCCTACAAATTGTAGGTTTGACCATTTTCCAAGAGGTAGGGATAAACGTTTGCCAGTGTGATCTCAAAGAAGGCCTGAAACATTTTCGCGCACTCCTGTTTTAAGTAGCGTATCAGATGAAAAATGATATATTGATATGACATAGCGTTAGAGGCTTTACCTCAAAGTTGCCCATCCTCATTCAAAGTTGGGAGAATTCAGAGAATTTATCCAACTTGTAGCTAAAACCTAGACATTGTCACCCTAGATTACCGGGAGTTCTCTTTCCCCGCCCAGAGGATGTAACGAAACCATGAAGATACTGACAGATATATTTATCTTTTGTCAAATAAATCCCAAGTTTTATTTAACCGCAGCTTTATAATTTCCTTACCATTACAAAGAACATTTTAATCCTTAGTGATGCGGCAAATACTAAAATCATATCGAGTATGGTGGCCTAAGACTGCCATAACAAAAAACCCAATTTCTTAACAAGTTTCGTGTAAATTTATGTTTTGTTTGCTTTTTTGGGTGTATTGGTTTATTTTTATTTTAATGTTAGTTTTTTTTTTGTTTAATCACAGAAATATTTTAACTTAAAATAAAAAGTAAATAAATTCAGAAATTATTTTCAATGAAAAGAAAATATCTCAAGAACAGAATAAAAACGAAATGATTTTAAAATGAATTTATTTCGAACGAAAACAAAATTTTATGTTTCAAAAAAAATTGAAACTAATTTTAAAAAAATATATTTGAAAAGAAAGGCATTGTAAACTAAATTAAAAGCAAAATTGTCCATGGCCTATCGTTGCCATAGCAAAAAAAAAAAAAAAAAAAAAGGCGTGTGGCCTATCGTTGCCATAGACCAGAATGCATTTCGGTGCATCTGTTTTCAAGATGGCGACTGCACGAAACGAAGAGTGGCAGCAGGACGACGATCTAAGAGATATGTTAGCTCGATATGTAAAAGAAGATCTTAGACGCAGAGAGATCTTAGACTTCGTGTGTAGGGATTTTGATCAATATGCGTGGAGTCTTCGGTCTCTGGACAGACGACTTGAGTATTTTAACATCCGGTACACTGACCTTAAAGTTGAGCTTGACGAGATCGAAACTGCCGTGAGACAAGAAATGGATGGCCCAGGTAAACAAGAAATGGATGGCCCAGGTAAACTTCTTGGATATAGAGCTTTGCACAAAAAACTAAGGCAGGTTCACGAGCTAAATGTTCCACGAGACGTTGTGTATGTAGTGATGTACAATGTGGACCTAGTTGCTCTCGAGGAAAGAGCTCCTCAATTCAAGAAGAAGAAGCCTAAAAGCAACTTCACATCACGTGGCTCAACCTGGGTGCACTCCCTCGATGGTCACGATAAACTGATGGGATACCAGAACGACATCGTTTCCAACATACCGAAGTGCTTCATGCAAGCTCTCTTGATGTTGCTGATGGAGATTTCGTCGAAGTCTTCGAAGGACACGAACTCGCGCGCACCAACTCGAGAGTATTTCTGTGCTTTTCCCGAAACCTCTGCGCTAAGGCGCTGTACAACTAAGGTCTCAAGCTCTTTGGCTGCCTTACTAGAATCCTTTTTGGCTCTCTTCCCTTGGCGCAGCTCCTTCATTTTATCTTTAAACTTACTCCAAGTTTGACCTCCGGCAGCCATTCTTGAAAACAGATGCACCGAAATGCATTCTGGTCTATGGCAACGATAGGCCACACGCCTTTTTTTTTTTTTTTTGCTATGGCAACGATAGGCCATGGACAATTTTGCTTTTAATTTAGTTTACAATGCCTTTCTTTTCAAATATATTTTTTTAAAATTAGTTTCCATTTTTTTTAAACATAACATTTTGTTTTCGTTCGAAATAAATTCATTTTAAAATCATTTCGTTTTTATTCTGTTCTTGAGATATTTTCTTTTCATTGAAAATAATTTCTGAATTTATTTGCTTTTTATTTTAAGTTAAAATATTTCTGTGATTAAACAAAAAAAACAAACAAACTAACATTAAAATAAAAATAAACCAATACACCCAAAACAGCAAACAAAACATAAATTTACAAGAAACTTGTTAAGAAATTGGGTTTTTTGTTATGGTAGTCTTAGGCCACCATAATCGAGCAAGTTAATTTCTATTGCTCTCTTAAAGTAATCTCGTTTTACATGGTATTTGACTCAAGATCTAAGCCTGAGCTTTAGGAACTTCTTCCACATAGATCCGGGACACTGATTTCCAGCCTGTGTAGGCGTCAGCATTGCCAGATCCCTGACAATTACCGACCCAGAATCCCACGCGCACTCTTCCTTTGTGGATGTTGTTGCAGTGTCCTTCAATATGGCGGACGCGGTGAGGATTTTGACTGTTGCTTACAGCACCCAAGTACACAATGCCGTCAATGGGAAGGGGAGCTGAACACTCAGCACCGTTGAAAGTGAAGTACCAGCGTTTGCAACAGCCCTGGCAGCTATGGACTCTAAGAGCACCAGTCCAGGCAACACGAAGGGCTGTGTCAGAGAAGTTCTTGGTGAACACACAGTCCTACATGAAAAATAAGGTGAAAATGAGAATAAGGAATAACGTAGGAGCCAGAAAAAGGATTGGAGACCGTAACAAGGTGTCATTTTCAGTATTCTTCGGGGCTGTCCCTATGTGTTATAATTAAAACATTCCATTTGAAAACAAAAATGCGTCACCATCTTCCTCATGAACCCTGCTTCTACCAATAATGGGCAACAATCCTAAAATGTCCGACTGGGTGATTGCAAGCTTGTCATTTTGAGCTGAACACGTAAAAAGCATTCGATCTGCCAAAATTTATAGATTATAAAGGGTTTCGTCAACCTGAATTGCGACTTTTCAGCGCCATGAGAGCTATGAGAAGCATTACCCCAGGTTAAATTCCTCCTTTCAAGCTTAGTAATTTGAAAGCAGTGTAAGCACTCCCAGGAAACTCAGCGGACTGCAAGAAATTTCTATAAAAAGCATTTCGGTGTTTATAAAACATTTAATGTCAGTCCCTGTTAAAAGATAAGTAGTCTGAACATGCATGTATGTAAGTACAGCACTACTGAACATGACCTATGTAGCAAACAATATTTTTCATTGGCGAAAATGTATACAGTCATCAACACAAGTATCAGCTGAAATGAAGTTCTTGAGTGACTAGGTAAGCACAGCTATTAAAAGAAAGGAAGATGCACACTAATTAAAAACGTACTAGATATAAATGACAACATTTAGTCGCGTAGCGGAGTGTTGTTGTTGTTGTTTGTTTGTTTTATCATCAGCTGCCGAACCTAAGCCTGTTTTCCAACACTTAACATGGATCACTGATAGATTTCGCCCCGAGTAAAGTTAGCCTTTATATTTTTGTTGTTATGGCCGGTTAAATAACCCCTTTGTTATGTAATAAATCAACTCGAAGTTAGTCACTTAAACACTGGCATTATGATGCGTAAGGACTAATAAAGAGTGACAACCTGAACAGCTGATGGAACGAAATTAAATTGCCAACCGCAACGGTAATTGGCAAGCGGACCGTAAACATATTATATAGTCCGAGCGAAATCAAACATTTAACAGGAAGGAGCTCGAGATCTTTTACAGTAAACCTTTCCATTCCTGGCAGGGATAAGTGTAAAACCGGTAATCTGGTGCCGTTTGCATTCAAATGCAAACTTAACTCTTAAAAGAAAATACATGACCTTTAATTATCCTCGCGGCGGTGTTTATAGCTCACAAAGGCTAGTAGGGCTGAGCGAATATATCTTTCAAAAAATAGTTTAAGTAAACATAATATGGTCACTGAGAAACCCAACTGGCAGGAGGCAAACCAGTTGGATGTTTACAAGCTTGGCCGCCAGCTAGAGCGGGCCTCCGCATTGCAAATCAGGCGCTCTAACCACTCGGCCACCCTGTCTCCCCTCCCTCTGTCTCGGCATCGGTATATAGTGTAGAATTCGACTGCGGATGCAATTGAGGTTTACTTGCTCATTATAGTGTCCCTAGCATCCTTTTCTATCATAATGGTCGTACAAGTCGGTGACGGACGTTTCCTTCTTTCCTTTCTCGGTCCTGGCTGGAATATTTGTATCAAAGCACCAAAACCTCTCAGTTCAGTTTAGCGCGAGGCAAAAAGAAGTCAGTCTTGACATGCAGGCCGCGACAAATAAACTCACCTTCTCGACTGTCCATATTACTGAATGCTTTCGTTCCGCGTCTTTTTTTCATTTGAATTATTAAAAAAAAAAAGCTGAAAACTTCAATAAGTGTAAGCTTACTTTTCACCTTCTTTTCCTCTCAGTAGCACTAATTTCATCCCTCAGCTGTTCACAGCTATCGATTCCCCCTTCCTTCCCCTTTGTCGCTCCTGTCGCTCCTGTGTCCGCTCATGTGGTCAGTACTTGTTATTCAATCTTTCCAAGACTCTCCTTGGATGCTCGTTTTCATTGTGGGGGTTAAAATGCAGATGTGTATTCACTGAGGAGACATACCAAAGAAGAATTTTGAAATTTTAGCGCCATTTTGGAAAAAAAGAAAAAAATTCAATTCTACTCGCAGGATTCCATGCTCACGAATTACATGCGCCCGAGTCACGCACGTATGAACATTTTCACGCAATCACGTTTTGTTACAACACATGAGGACAGGTCCCATATAGAAGTTTCAGTTTCAGTTTCAGTTTATTAGTTTTGCCATTTTACACATACCACATATTATGCAAAATAAAATAAGGCAAGGAGACACAAAAAAGCAGTGCTTATAAAAATGTGCCTCCCCATGATAAATAACAAATTACTAGAGATTTGTAAAGGCGAACCGAATAACTTAGAACAACAGTACTGAAATTGTTGTTTAAAAAAAAAAAGCGTACAAGAGGAAAGCCGATACACGAACTGCAAGCGGACAAAAGCGGAGAAAAAAAAGTGTAAGTAATCACGCTAAAAAATGAGTTCCCAGCTCCGGTCTCTAACTCGATTATGGCTTCTTGTTCCAAACTGACGTTTCGTGTAAAAAGCGTCATATATATATAACGGCATAATGCGTCCTCTTTCTTCAGGTCAATTTTAGACTGCAAAACAGTTGGTTTTTATTTGCGTTTTGCGAATGCACGAATTCTCACGCCCGAAGCGCGCGAGCCTCACACGCCCGCCTCCCCAGTCTCACTCTACGTTTTCGCCCTCGCTCCAGACCTTTCGCTTAACAAGACGTCGCATTCGACCAACGCAAAAATACGGCTGTTTTGCAGTCTAGGTCAATTTATAAACTTCGTTAATTATAACAAAATATAGTCCTCTTGATTTAATACAATAACTGTAATCACATGTTAGCTCTCACCTTGATCATACCATTGTCTTTACCATCGCCCAAGTTATTCCAAGCGCACTCTTTACAGTTCTTAAAAGGCATCACACCAGGCTTTCCACTCGCCCCAGTCTCTCCGCGCTCTCCTTTCTGACCGGGAGGACCCTGGACACCAGACTTTCCTTTAGCACCATTCTTTCCATTTACACCAGCAGGGCCAATGACACCAGCAGGTCCTTGGGGTCCGGGTTCCCCTGATCTTCCCTGATCTCCTTTATCTCCTTCACGACCATCTCTTCCGTCACGGCCTGGTAACCCAGGGGAACCAGGCTTTCCATGCATGCCGGGAATGCCACAATGACAGCTCGACGGCGGTTCCTAAATTGGAAATCACAGATATATTGACGTATGTTTCAATAACACCAACACCTTTCTTATGCCGTTATCTTCATGTTTACATTTCGTGGGGTGTTGTGACGTTTTCTTGGTGCTCGAAAAATGTGAACTAAGGTTTCGTGGAAGAGAATTTTATTACGTTTTTCGGATGATTCAACATGTTCTAGTATATAAAATATATATAGTGCTTTTTCGGGGGACGGAATCCGTCATTAATGAACCACTGTTTTATTTCGAAAATCACAATTTAGTCTCTCTAGATAATTGCCCTAAAGATATTTCACTCCTGAGGATTTTATGCTTCGCAGTTTTCAAAGTTTTCCGATACGCAATTAAGGAGAAATAAAATTTTTGGGGCTTTCTAGACTAAACGTCACTAACAGTAAACAAAGAAGAGCGTTTGTGGTTGAATCGCAAAACTGTTCATTTCTTGCTTGGGTGCCAGTTAATTAACGTGTCAACGTTTTACCATTTCGGTGATTTTCGTTTAGAGATGAACCATGTTAGAATGTAGTTGATGCATTATACTAAAGTAACTTCAACAAATTTAGGGGGGATATACTGACAATTACTCTCAGGGAGAGAGTTAACGGCGTCATTGTCACCTTTTCTTCGTGGTTCAACTTTCCTGAGACAGTACATTGTTTCAGTTAAGGCTGTCAATATCGTGGACGTAGCTATAGATGCAAAAACCTTTCTAGGGGGGTTTAAGAGAACAAAAAGAAATGTATAAGAACGAGCTTTGACAGTAGCATGGTTATTTTTCTTTACCGAATAAATCTGCGGTAAATAATGACCCCACCTGAAGCAAATGAATAAAAATTCTTATCTTACCCCAGGAAAAAA
The DNA here is from genome assembly GCA_016490735.1 of Pachyseris speciosa. Taxonomy (NCBI): domain Eukaryota; kingdom Metazoa; phylum Cnidaria; class Anthozoa; order Scleractinia; family Pachyseridae; genus Pachyseris; species Pachyseris speciosa. The sequence goes on along the minus strand of JAEMWC010000135.1, from coordinate 1,120,274 downwards.
AAATTGTTACTCTGAATTCCTATGGAAGGCCCGAGTCTAAAAATGTGATCCGTTCCTCAGGTTTCATCCACAAAACTCACTTCCGGTGTTTCTGCGCAAGCGCTAACGAAAAATAACACAACAAACAAGAATGCCGCCATGTTGGATTACAGTGGAACCTCGATTTAACGAACCTCTATATAACGAAGTACTCGATATAATGAACGACATTCTTCAGCCTGACCTTTTAAAATGTATGGAAAAGGACCTCCATATAACAAGCCCTCGATGTAAAGAACCGATTTCCCCAGTCCCTTGGCATTTCTCCGAAATGTTTGAACTCATGTGGAAATTCACCTTGCAAAACATTCTGACAGGATTGAGTGTGGTTTTACCTTTCTTTATCTATAATTGACCGATTCGCTGTATTCGAAGCAACTTAGCGAAATTCTTGCGAAAAACGTTCTCAGTTCGAGTCAATAACTTCTGCTTCTAAGTAGCTTCAATTCCCTTTTTTGCCTTGGGATAGATTTACTCCAGGCGAAAATTGACTGACGCTTTTGCTTTTCAAGCATAAACACAAGGTCATCTGAATCAATTTCTTTTTATTTAGGAAAGCTTATTGTCTGTTTTTCTCCGTTTCTTATTTCACGGAATTTCGGCGTACTGACTTCTCGATCTACGTGAACAAACTCAATCCTCGCAGCACATCTCAAATTCGCCCATGTGACAGCAACTATCTGTACATGATCAACAAGATGCCGTAGTGAAAATAAAATATATTGAAAGAAATTCAGATCTCGCTATGCTAACTTTGTCATAATATGCCTTGTAAGTGAATCAGTGAAGTAGCAAATTGCAATCATGTTTCCGATTGCCTCTTGGAAGGCAGACTGAAGACCAATATGACCTCAAGTAATGAATTTGATTTTCGTTTCTACTATAAACCCTCGAAAATGGCCCTTGTTAGAGATTAGCTTACTTCTTCCTCCATAAAAGTTCTAGATAAACACCTCACGTCCTTTTCCATTTTGCTTATCCGTGAGTAGCTTTCCGGTTTGTCTTAACCTAAATCCCAAACGTATTTAATGCGTTCATCTTTTGTTTGGAGTTTCAATATGGAGACAGTCGCTATGTATTATGCAATGTGTATTTTCAAAGCAGATCCCATAAGACAAACATCGGCTTTTTGCCCATGCAATTACCCAGTCTTTCAACTAAAAGTTGCAGCGAGCTTAAAAGCAAAGAAAATTGCTGCCTGATGAATATTTTCATTTTGACTTTTTGCTCACCCTGTCATTGCATTGTTGGTTGGTTTCGGTGTCCACTGCGGCGGTAGAATAAACCATGACTGACATCACCAATAAACACAGCAAGGCTGTAGACACTTTACAGTGATCATCCGTGTTTCACCGATCTTCTGTAGACAGGTTGGTTGCATATGAGAGGAGCCAATAAAAAAGAAAATAGACTAACAAAATTAAATCTTTTAACTTGAGTCCTAAGGCGAAGTGTAGTGGTTAAGAGCAATCACGGACAAGGTTGGTACGACATCAGACAGCACCGAATTGATAATTTTTCTTTCATTATGGATTACCAAGAGTAGACTGAGTTCCACAAAACTTCTACAATATCTCCTTGAATGATGATCATGATGACCATGTGATAGAGATCTGTCATTTCCTAAGACGCCCAGGGATTTTATATATCCACGATCTCCGTCTGCTTTACGAAATCGCCTCGATTTCTATTTTACTGGGTTGGTTAGTGTTCTGTTTTATCAAAAGCAATTGACCTAATAGAAGATTTTTGAGCAAATGTTTTTAGTTTTAAAGGTTGTATGTTCGCGATTTTGTCTTTTGCGCCGAAAACAACCAGCCTCTCATCTGACCCAGCGTGAAGTGGGGCTTATGTGCTACAGCCTCAATTTTGTACTGAGGATTCCTTAGGGAAACTACGTTAATTTTTATCAGTGGGACCGGTCAATCTCTTCCAGGAGTATTACATGGCCGCATGGCCACGTTGAGGAGGAGAAAATCAAACATACCTTATCGCTGAATTGAAGGTTGCCTTTCTATTCCAGTCACTTCTTACACAATTCACCAGCCTTCGGAGGGGGCGATAAACAACTGTAGTCTGCGCTAGAATCGGTAAGAATAAAGATTTGACCATGGAATACGGACAGTGGACCTTGTACGATGGAACAAGCATAATGAATAGGGCTGGGCATAAACTCAGTACCTTTGGACTGAGGTTAAAATGCAGGCTACGGATAAAATGATGCTGGAATAGGTAAAGTGTATATCAACAACATAGGCACGCGATGACCGTGAAAGTGGCTATTGCTCTGAACAAACGAGAATAACCAACTTCAATAATTGAACAATAATTTTTGACTGGCAAAAGCCACGGCAAGGTTAGGGATTTTTTTTAAATGTCTATCTATGAATTCTAAATAATTCCAAGTGAACCTTAGTACCTTGATCTTCCCTGCCATTGGTGGGGGGGGGGGGGGGGGGGGGACATCGTTAAGGACCCCGGAAAGGGGAAGCACGCGCTTTCAATCTGTCCCCTAGTGATAATAAATAAAGAATGGTGGAATCATAATTTCTACGCTGTCACGAGCATGAGCTGAAGAAAAGTGCTGTGTCTGGACACGATATTCCAAATTGGCGACTCTCCAAAGTACCCTCAATGGGTTGAATTAATCCGACCCAGGCTTGTATTCATCTATGGCTAGATTCTCGTAAGGGGTCGCGCTTATTTACTCAAGACTGATCACTTGATGAACATTACAAAATCGAAATGAAATCTCAGCTGTATTCGATGTAATTTGTTGAGGGTCCCTAAAGAAATTCTTCTACATTGAAACCAGTGCGCGCCTTCATCGTTTTTGCACACATTGCGTGCCTACGTTATTGTGTTTCGCGCTAGGAGATTCCTCTTATTTACGAACATAAAGGTAAGGGTTCAATTATTCGCTCCAAAACAAGATGGATTGAACAAGGCGAAAAACCGATTAAGTATTTTTTTTAATCTTGAAAAAATAAATTATAGTCGTAAGGTAATCGAGTCTTTAAAGGAGCACTGTCACCGGGATTTTTGCTGTTTTTGGCTCAGTTCTGCCAAAATTACTGCCTTTTACCTGTTATCGTGCAAAAATTGCTCCAACAGAATCCGCAAGATGAATTACAATGAAATTTTAGCAGGGAGAGCTAACCATAATAGTTTTCTTTGGTGATTTTTCAACGCATAGCTTGAAATTTTGAAAAAACTGGCAAGTTTTTTTCAAATTTCAATCCATTTCCATCCTCGTCATCTTTGATGAAATACAGGAGTTTATTGTGTCAATGCAGTACTACAGTCCTTAGCAGCAAAATTAGACCATTATTTTAAGGTTTGCTCTGATGCGCTGGCAGTTTTAAGCTTTTTAAAATGATAGTACAATAGCGTGACACTGAGATGACCAAATGATTCCTGATTAAGGAGGAATATTACAGGAAACTGAATTGTATTATAGAAATCTATACAAGTCTGTTCTGGATGGAGAAGACGATCTGTTCAATGATTTCATTGTAAACCTAGAAATAACAAAACTTGAAGATGTAGTAAGAGATATTAACTGGAAGGTGAAATTTCTCTTAATTTCTCTGTACTTTTAAAAGGGGAAAATCGCCAGGAGATAATGGTTTTACATGGGAATTTTACAATTGCTTCTTTGATATACTCGGCCAAGATCTTGTAGACAGTTTATGTGCTTCGTACAACGCAAGTGAAATGAGTCTCTCAAAACGCCGAGTTGTTATAACGCTCATTCCGAAGGAGGACTCCGATCTTTCCTCCCTCAACAATTGGCGCCCAATAACGCTGTTAAATCTAGATTATAAATTTTGCGTCCAAAGTGATTGCTAAGAGAATAATAAAAGCCCTCCCGCTTCTAATTAGCTCAGACCAAACTGGATTCATTAAAGGGAGATACATTGCTCAAAATATTAGATTAATTAATAACGACATTCTGGAACAAACAAGACTCCAAAACATCCCGGGTATTCTCCTGCAACTGGATTTTCAAAAAGCCTTCGACACAGTTGAATGGAAATTTATCCAAAGAACCATGACATTGTTTAATTTCGGAGAGTCTATTTAACGTTGGGTCTCTACCTTTTACGCTAATACCCAGAGTTTCGTTCTAAATTATGGTTTCAATACAAATTATTTTGCACTTTCAGGAGAAGTTAGACAAGGATGTCCCTTAACCCCCTATCTCTTTATTTTGGCAGTCGAACTCTTAGCTTGTAAGATTAGACAAGATAAGGAAATCCAGGGAATCAATGAAGGAATCAATGAAGGGAATTTATAATAAGTCAATTCGCCAAAGACACCACCCTTCTGAACAAGAATAACAATTCAGTTAGAAGAGCCATCACTGTATTAATGCTAATGAATTTATATACCGCACATATCACATAAATAATAAATAAATAAATAACTAAATAAATAAACAAATAAATAATCTTTCTTTACCCTTGGTAGTATTTATAGCACAAAGGCTAGTGGGCCGAGCAAATACAGAAACAAATAATTCAAATAAACATAACTTGATAAGAATCCCAACTGGCCGGAGGCAAACCAGTTGGCTATTTACAAGGATGACCGATCACATAGTTTCATGGCGGTTTACAATGCTTTTCTAGGTTAAGATCGGACGTCGTGAGCATGTAAAGGCGCCTGTGGCAGCCGCTACCAGGCCATATTTGATCTCACCCACCCACCCACCGACCCACCCATGCACCCAGCCCACACATGAATGTCAAAGACAGATGAAAGGTAGAGATAGACCACCACACCGGGAACTACGTCCACTACTCTTTTCGAATAGTGTGTCCCACAGCTTATTAAGTACAGATGTTGTGAGACGGGACCTACGGTTTATTGTCCTTATCCGAGAAGACTAGAAAGTCTAACCGTTTGTAGATGTCATTACAAAAGTAGCACTTTCTCCCCAATTATTTAAAGACGCTGAGTGTTGTTTGTATCAGACAAATTTGGTGACATATCTGGCCTAAGATTAAAACCTTCGAAAACCAAAGCTCTGTGGCTTGGACCTTGGAGACATAGTAAAGAGAAACCCTTTGGATTCAAGTGGCCTGAAGAACCCGCTCGAGTGTTAGGGATGTACATTTCTTATGATGAAAAGCAAAATGAAAAATATAATTTGAAGACAAAACTACAGAAATTGCAAACGGTCTTCGACATCTGGAATTGTCGCAATCTTACATTATTTGGAAGATGTCTCATAGCCAAAAGCCTTGGAATCTCTCAGCTGGTTCATACGATTTCAAGCCTTAACATCTCTAATGACTATATCCATGCTGTAAATTCTCTGATTTTTAAATTCATCTGGAAAAAGAAAAAGGATAAAACAAACGTAAAGTAATAGTCTCTGACTACGACAAAGGAGGTTTACACGCACCTAGTGTAGATGTCATGGCAAAATCGTTGAATCTAGCCTGGATTTCCAGACTTCTATACTTAGGAAGAAAAAACTTCCGAGGAATCCTGGAAGGTCATCCCCAGTTACCTGCTTGATAAGTTTGGTGGTATCAAGTTTTTGCTAAGATGTAATTACGACCAAAAGTTTCTGGCGCGGATTTAATTACCCCAGTTTTATAAATCAATTCTTCAAAATTTCTTAGAGCTAAAATCATCCTACAAAGATTCTTCAAGTCAGGAATTTGTCTCATATTTAGAGATTTTATTGGATGGATCCACTATCTTCTATAGAAATTGGTTTGACAAAGGCGTTTACCTTATCCAAGACCTTTTGAATGTGGATGGTAAATTTCTGCGGTACCCAGAATTCATAGAGAAATACCATGTAAAGTGTAATTTTCTTGTCTATCTGCAAGTTGTATCCGCAATCCCTAGTCGTCTCCTGGAGAAGGCTAGGGTACCCACAATAGATAAAACAAGTTTCTTGTTAGAATGCATGTTTCCATTCTCCACAGAAATCTCTATAAATCTCCTTGCAATGAAAAATAAAGATTATTATCGCTTAATCATCAACAATGAGAAAATCGAACTCAAGGCAAGCACAAAATGGACTCGAGACTTACAAGGAGACCAAATCCCCCTAGAGTGGTATTTTGGAGATATTAAAAGCATATGCAAAGATAATAAGCCTAGAGAATTCTACTTCAACCTCCTACACGAACGATAGTTTCCAAAAAGGGGCTGTTCATATATGGTATAGAGGACAATATGCTTTGTGAATATTGCAAAGAATGAATGACTCAATAATTCCCTCTTTCCATAATTGTAATTTGACTAAACAATTCTCTTCGGAAGTTATAAAATGGTTCTATAATGAAAATGCTACCTCCTTACGCTTCTCACAGATGGAAATAGTATTTGGTAGAAAAATTGTTGATAAAAATACAGAATCGTACATATTTTGTTAAACAGCTCAATTTCACCCTAGCCTCCTGTATGCCAAATACTATTTAATCAACGACAAGTTATTGCGTAGTGAAATTTCAATGTTCGACTTTGTAGCAAATCTCAACCAGAAATATCCTTTGGAGAGGCTTAGCGTGTCACACTCTTCCTAATCATAAGCCACTTTAAAGTCATTAGATAGTACCTTGCTTATAGTTATGTGTATGTGCTGCCGTCAGTAATACTGTGCATGTAATTATCAACAGTGCTAAGTAACTGCAGGTGAACATTTTTCGTAAATACTTTAGATAATTTAATGATACCGTAATGTGGATACTGTAATGTAAGCACAACGGTAGTGTGTAGTGTAAGTACTGTTGAGTAATTGTGCCTGTAATTTGTCTCTCTCTTTGTATTCTCTCAAGTAATAATAAAAAAAGGTCCCATCACGAAAAGACAGAAAGTTTCGCTGTCTATAAACATGTCGTCTTAATTTGTTTGAACCGGGTCTGCGATAGAAATGCTCGTGTGGTTTGCCAAGCGCTTTCTTCGTTAACTGTATGATGTTTCGGCACTGAGAATCATTAATTGAAGAAAGTTCTTCGGAAGACATGGGAAGTAGCAGTAAAACTATCAAAGCACTTTAGGGTTTTGTGTCTGCTTAGCCCAGGAAAGATTTTGTGGGAAATGGCGTTATTATTCAGCTCTGCCGCGTTCCGCGTGATTGCTGCCTGTGATTCCTGTTGACTGCTTTAAACGATCAGGTTCGGACCTCTTTTTTGTCTTTTCTACGGAAATTTATGTCAAAATTGCTTAGCAATTTTTCTAGCTTAACACAAGATATTTTTGTTACTTACTCTCCACCTTCTCTATGAATCTTCGAACAAAACATTATCACGTATTGTGCTTTGTTTTGTTGTTTTGAGGCTTCTGAATCGCCGTCAATTCCTGTTGACTTCTCTAAACATCAGTTTGTACCCTTTTTTGTCTTTTCTATGGGAATTTATGTCAAAAATAAATACCGATTTTTCTAGCTTAACAAGTACAAGCTTTTTTTTTACTAGCTAGACTTGTTTAATTTCTCCACCAACCCACCTTCTCCAAGAATCTTCGAACAAACATTCGTATCGCACTTTGTTTGCTTGCAGTGTTTTATTTTTGATCCGCTTTGAATTTCTTTACGCTTTCATCTGAAAGTAGTTTGGACTCAAGAATTTCTGTCTTTTTTTGCAACGTTTACTATCGAAAACTCTTCGTTTTCCCTGCTGCTGCTCAATTTTTGGGACAAAATTAAACTGGCCTAAGGAAAGCCTGATGCGAAGTTGCTCGGTGACAGTGTGCAGCTCCGATTTTAGGCTTGGCCTGGATAAATACATAGATTTAGCCAAGCCTAAAAGCGGAGCGCCACGATTTTTTGTACTGGTATTGAACAACTTAGCTTGGCTTTCCTTGCGCCAATAATTTTATGTTTGGAGCAGTCAACAGAAATTGACCGCGGTTCAAAACCTCAAAACATTAAAACATCACAAGAAACAAAACACCACGCTTATGTTTGTTCGAAAACAAATTTAACAATCAAAAAGCGATCAAGCATTTTTATCCAACATCGTGTTGGACGAGCATGTTTGACCGTTTAGCCACTTCTCTCAACATTGCATTGCAGTCAAATGGCTTTCCATGTTGATCTAGTTAGATAAAAAAAATTTAATAATAATATTAATAATAATAATAATAACAGTTTATTAAACTCTCTTGCAGTAACGTACTGAATTAACGAGTTATAAGACAATGAAAACTTAACAACATTTCACGTTGCGAACAAATGTTTGATCGTTTAGCCACCCCAACCAACAAAGCGTGCACAGCGGAAAAAAAAGCAAACAAATGAGCCAAATGACGACGGAATTTTAGCGATAATATATATATGCAAAAAATCGTTCTGTGGACTCACTCCGTCAAGTGTTTGGTCAAACATTGTTTGTGCGTTTAGCCAACCAACGTTATGTTTGACAAACACGATGTTGGGTGAAAATGTTTGATCGTTTCGCCGGGCTTCAATCCTTCATGTTACGAGGACTCATTGCGATTACGTGTTAATAAGAAAAGGGCAAAAGTTTCTTAAGGCCGTTGAAGCACCGAAGTCAAAATACAGCCAGCCAAGTGGAGTAAAAACACTTGTTCGCTTGCAAGCAAAACAAAAAAACAAACAAACAATTCAACTACTTCTTTGCGTCCAAAACGAGTAGAGATGATGATTATTTATGTCCAGTCGAGAGAAAAATACAAGGTACATTCCTGAACAAAAGTAACAACGATTAAACCAAATGTTTACGTCAAGCTTAAATTTATTTACTTAATTCACCTTGATTGTAGAGGTTCTTGAAAATACGTAAACATGAATCTCCAAGCAAGCAAGCAAGCGGTTTGTCCAAAGGAAGAACTAAGTTCGAGCTACTCGTTCCTCTCATTAATGCCGGTGAATTTTGTTTTACAACCACACACTCCGAGCAACATGAAGGTGGATCCAAGTTTTGAGCTTTTCCTTAGAAAAATCTTTTGCTCTTCCTTTTTGTCACTTCAAAATTCACCTTCCAGTGTATCTTAAAACTTGTTCCTCATTTTTATGAGAAAAGAAAATGACGTTGTTTTGCCCAAAATGAAGAAACCAACTGAATGTGAGACGTCGAGCTGCAGAAAGCGCCCGAAAAATTAAGTCTCGTTTTGGTTTGGGTATTCCACACCTGGCTTGAGCCTGCGATCCAATCGAAAGCCAGTACCTATTCAGCGGTCAACCTAAAAAAAGCGATATGGTCACGTGATCCTGGTCAGCGGATGCCGTGTTTTGACAGGTGTCAATTGACTATAACATGGATGTCCAAAATCAAAGATGTACGCTGTAAACTAGCTCTTCAGCTGGCATATGGCCGCCATGTTGGATCATTAAGGGACATTTCACATCACATACATGGAAGGGCGGGCATATGGCCGTACGTACCTACGGTGACCAAAACCAAATTTTCTCGAACAGATGGGTTACCATATTTTCTTAACTATGGTGCTCGGCTTGACGGCCCTTTGGGCCGCCGGAGCTCCGCTAATATAATTATATGGTCTTCAGCTTTTCTTTTTTTAATCGCTACATAATAGACTGGAATAGTATTCCATCGAACATCATGCATGCACCATCTTTAAGCATGAGTCCTATCTATTACATTATTTGTGTCAATTTTAAATCAGACGTAACTAGGTTGTGAGTGACAAGTATGCAATTTAATTAGGTTAGCTTTGGGTTGCATTTAAATTTTACTTCTTAATTTTTAGTGTCAATCTCAAATCAGGGGTACGTTTAAATTTCACCTCTTAGTTTTTAGTATGTTTAATATTGCATAATATTCTTTGTATGGGAATTTAGTTTCTCCCAATCATTCTCTAGTCATGCACTTGTTTTCGTTTTGTATTAACTTACTTGTATTCGCATGACAAAGTATTATTAAACTTAAACTTAAAATTAAACTCAAAGTAAGCTCTTTCTCATCAATGTACACATCCTTTGTACTTCCTTCTACTGCATACAGTCTTTCAATTGATTTTATTAGTAGCTGGCCACACCAATCTTGTGGGATGTTTGGATGACATTTGGCACTAATGTTTAATGGGATTTCTGATGTTTGATGAAGTATGTTGTGCAATTTCTAATGTACTTGGAGAAATGTGAGACTAAGCCTTGATATTCAGCACTTTTTCTTTGATGAATCATTACCTTAGACATGTTAAATCCTTATACTATGTTGTTAATTACCTTGATAGTGGTATCAAACAAATGCCCAATATTTTATTATAAAGCTGTTTTGTCTTGCACTTGGCCAGTCGAAAGAGCAGCTGGATTTCGTTTTGAAAACACTGCAGGTGCATTGATTGATGGGCTTAATGCTACAATCTCGGACAAAACTGTTGAGAAAATTGCGCTTAGAAGCTTTTGTACGTGCAAACAGTGATCAACTGAGTTTGAAAGCCCCCTCCCCCAATTCAATGTTGTCTACGCCTCCTAACCGCTTCCCTGACGATGGCGACTTCCCAACGTCAACATTGAAAATGGGGAGGGGAGGAGGGAAGTTACTTCAGGGATACTGTTGACTCACACATATTGGAGAAGGATTTTTGGGCCCTAGGAGGCCTATTTTCTCAAGTAGTTTCGTCCGAGATTGTAGTAAGCAGTTTTTTTGTGATAGCAAGGTCAAGAAATCGAAGTAATTGATCAAAAGAAAGATCTTGGTCTTAATTCATATCTAAATATTTTTATTGATTTCTATGTATCTTTCTTTCATACTTTTCTTGACACATGCATATATCCAGAGGATACACAATTTCTGATTTCCAACTGTCTCATGGGAGGCTGTGGATAACTGAAATTGCATTCATTATGAAGTGATGGTCTGAATCACTATATAACTGATGTGATACTGATTCAAAGGAGCAATCACCAGGCTTCTCCACCAAAATCTAGTGGCCCTAAACCATTACTAAGTAGCCTACAGTTGAACGGGGAGACAGACGTGTCTTTAGGGAGCGTTCACAAAAACTTGTTGGGGCGGGGGGGGGACTGATGAGAAATTACCTACTATCTAAAAAATTTGGAGGACCCTACTTGCTGCCTTAAAAATTTTCAGGGACCCCCTTTTCGTATCCCTAAAATTTGAGACACCCCGCAACCTACCTCTCAGTCCTCATTTCTTCCTTGTCCCTGTAAATTTGTAAAGTATGGATACTAACAACGTTTTCTTACTTTTGCTTGCATCAGTAATACAGCCAGTCAATCGCTGCTCTTCTCCTAATCCTCCTTCCTGATCTAGTTGTAGATAATTCTTTTGCATCCATATTATCTTTCTCTTCCTCCTCTTCTTGTCCGAATTCTTCTAATACAATATCCTCATCATAGCTTTCCACGTCACTACCATCTGTCTTCCACACATCTTCACTACCACTAGAGTCTCCAGAGTCATCATATTGTTCTCCTCTTACTCTGTAATTATGGTCAATTATACATTCTAATTTGCCATTCTCTGACAAGTACTTACGAGGAAGTTCACGGTAGTTCATGTACTTTTCCAGTTCTTTTACAGTTAGCTTCTTCAAATTCCCTGACTGGATAAGATCAGTCCAGTCGTAGTCCTCGTACACTTTTGCATTCCTTTCTTTCTTCTCTTGCTTCCGTTTGCATACCCTCATCTCACTCAGCATTTTAAGCTCTTCACAGTGCTTGATAGACTCTTCAAGTAAATCCACTTGTACACATAATTCTTTACTAAGTTCTGTCATTTTGGGTTGATCAGAACTATGTAAGTTCCCTGTAGCAAAAAGTTTCTTGACTCTTGCTCTCGGTAAGAAGTCATCAATCTCCCGATGAGAGCCATCTTCATTTGTAGTGGGAGTACTGAATACATCTAAGTAATAGCCTTCTCTTGTTTTATCAGGGAAAGGACGAGGTATACGCTCCATTATAGGTGCTTGCCATTCTGTCTTTTGGCAGTAATCACATTTATCTGGAGCACATGAGTTCCGAATGAACTAGGCACGGTTCCCCTAACTGAACGGGCTTCTGCATGAAGACCTCGAGTTTCTGCAGATAATGGTATCCAGGAACAGAAGGCTTGTTACCAGCTGTTGCATGCTGATACTCTTTCACATAAACTAGGTTAAAAAAATACGAATTTTCAAATGAAGGGATCAACTGTGCATCAATAAACTCACCCAAAACAGGTGCTCCATTTATTCTTTCGGCAATCTCCTCTGACACTCTCCATGCATTCTTTTCCTTTCTGATCTCTTCATTTCTTGAATGCTCTTCCACTGGAAGGTTTGCAATTTCCTCATCTGTAAGGCCATAAAAAATTGGGAAATGCTCCCTGGTCAATGTACCATCGTCAACAAGTGCATCTCCTATAGCACTGTTCGTTCTTTCAGCTTCATTCTGGCCAGAATCGCCTCTGGATCTGTGCAATCTGATATAGTAGTCAAGATTCCAGAGGCGGCATATTTCCATGGATCTTATTTGGACTTCAAAATTGGTCAAAGATACACCTGGTCCTGCGTCAGTCAGCTCTGCCACCTAGGTTTTATCACAGGTAGAACAACTTTATTCGTTCCACTGTCTTATCACATTGCAATGCCAGCCTTTCACATGACTTGATAATGTCGTCTTTGTTAAAAGGGTTTTTGGATGGCAAAAAAGTTACAGCTTTATATGTTCTGAACATTCTATCTGTTGACCATACGGTACTTTGTGTTACAAGAGAATTAAAAGAGAAAAAAATAGGTCATTATTTATGTAAGAAACTATTAGCAAACATAGAACGTGCTGCCAAATGATGAGTATTTTAAATTTTGTTAATTTGTGTTTACATATGCATTGGCTGACATTTTTTTTTATTATTCAAGGTACCTCCCTTGAGAGTGTTTATATTTTTCAAACACCCCCTTTTACCTCCATTTTTTTGGGGGACCCCCAATTTCCCATCAGTCCCCCCCCCAACAAGTTTTTGTGAACGCTCCCTTAGGTATTGCTCTAAGTTGCTAAGAATGTTAGTTTCTTTATAGATGCAAACTAGCGTTGCAGGTTATTTTTTTACACAAAGTATCAAAGATCATTTAAAAAAAACTACCTCAATATTTTTATTTTGCTTTTTTTAACAACTCCAAACACAATAAGCACAGGAATTTTATTACCTTACTCAATAAAACGCTTGTTTTTAGGAGGAGTGGGTGGGTTCCAAATCCGTAAAAGGGGGTTCATATCTGGTAGCAGTTTTGGACTAGGGGGTCCAAATCTGATCAAGAAGCAGATCTGGACCGGAGGTTGCAAATCCGCGGGAGGTCCAAATCCGCCGTGCTACTGGCTCAGATCACCTTTCCATACTATTTTGTACAGCACTGCGTCTGTATCTTGATTAAGGTCAGATTGGTGATATGACAAGCAGACTATATATAAATGCCAGTAAAAAAAAGAATGCTTTTGGAGCTCCGCTTTTAGGCTTGGCTAAATATGTATATTAGTTTAGTACAAGCCAGTCATTATTCGAACCTCCCCGTGACAAGTCTGTGTCTAAAAATGTCGTCCGTTCTTCATCGTGTTTCATCCACAAAGCTCACTTCCAGCGTTTCTGCGCAAGCGCTAATGGAAACATAACACAACGATTCCGGCACAACAAAAAGAATGCCGCCATGTTGGGTTATATATATATAGCGTACGCGAAAACGTCGATTCACCTTGTGTTTTGAAGTCTGAACAACTAACTTTGTTAAGCTAGAGAAATGTTTATACGAGTCTTTGCAAGTTCAACAGCGAGTCGAAAGGTTTTAACATGGCCAAACTAAACTGTAGATGTTTTCAATCCGGCTGCCGTTTACTTTGTGCCCCTGGGTACTCCACACTAAACTCTGTAATTTTGAGGGGTACATTTTGCTGAAAAACTCAAGTACGGGATAACACATACCTCTGAGACTTTGAATGATACGCAATTGTACTTTTTACTTGCGTGACGTGAAACTGACCGAAGAAACCTTACTCTCTTTCTTATAGTAAAAGTTACTGTGTGTGTTTCAAATGATGTATTTGCAAACTGTTTCACTCTGCTGAATATTTTTCTTCTCACATTTCACCTAGATTCCAGTAACGTTTATGAAAAAAAAAATAAAAAATAAAAATAAATAAAAAAAATCATCCGTTAGTTAATGTAAGCTTGCGGACCTAAGCGGAAACACAAACTCCTAGGATCATTTTCTGGGTAGGCGGTTTTCTATGCCGTCGTCGTTTCGGTCGTCATTTCTAGACATCCATAACGCAAGCATTGTTGAATGTATTTGAAAAATGCGATGTACTAGAGAAGGCAGTGCAACTATCTGTACTTGATCAACATGATGCCATATAGAAAACAATAGACCACGTTATGCCAGCTTTGTCATAGAGTGCTTAAGTGCGACGTCACAAATGTTACAATGTTCGAAATTATGGGATTTGTTGAGATTTTCAGAAAGAGCAAGATGAAAAATGCTAACTTGCCAAAAATCAACATTTAAAGGCAAATTGGCTCTGAGACATTAGCACCGGTATGCTCTGCTGACTCCATACAAATTCTTCTAAATTTGACTTGGTTCGTAACGTGATGAACTAAGTAAAATTTAGAAGGATTTGTAGGGAGTCAACAGAGCATAACGGTGCTAATATCTCGCTCTTATCGTGTTCTTTCTGAATCTCCGAACAAATCCCATAATTTCACAAATTTAGCTTTTTGTGACGTCATCACTTTAGTACTCTATAATATTACAACCGTGCAGGTGAATCAGTGAAGTAGCAAATTACAATTTCCCATTGCCTCTTGGAAGGCCGAGTGAAGGCCAATATAGCCTCTTGTTAGTCATTAAAGGGGGCTATGTCACATATGTTTAACGTCAGCTTGAAACGCTGAAAGACACTGAAAGCAAACACAAAATCCCAACTGTTCAATTTTGTTTAAAATAACCAAATAACCAAACTCATTAATAAGTCTTTTTGGTTACGGATGGCGAAGATTGAAAAGGATTGCAACTTTTCTTTCACGCCAAATTTTGGTTGGAAATTCGGCGTCTAGTATAGAACAATTTGCTTCGACGAAATATCTGCTTAAAAGACGTCAAGCACGTTAGAAATAAGAATTCAATTATCATTTAATTGTTTGTTTGTTTTGGCAAGATATAAACTCAAATTCTTATATCGCTGGAAAAGCAAATCCTTTTGTTCAGGAAGAGGGTAAATGTGTCTTGTGATAAAGCAAAGCAATGTTATCAAATCCCTTCCAAATGGCTCGAAAACCTGGAAAATGAGATTCGTCTCTGCTTTAAAGCACGTTTGAGAAAAGAGAGAATATCAGTTCGTGTTCACTTAAAAGGCCATAAAAAGAGCTGGGAAGATGGGAGCGCTTTGCAAATTTTTTCTTGAAATATTACCCGGATATAGGGCTCCTGTCGAATATTAAATATTCAAGCAAGCAACACCGCCTTACCGTAGAAAGCCCTGACATTAAACCTAAACCTACTTAAGCGGCAGAATATCTCCTCTCCTCTCCTCTCCCTGTCCTGTCCTGTCTGTCCTCTCCTCTCCCAGATCTTGCGATTTAGTGAAATTTAACATAGCCCCGCTTACTCGAGAAGTAACTCACGCGTCCACCGAAAACCCTCCTCCTCGCCCTCTTTGACTCGTCCCAGCTCCTTGCGATTTAGTGAAATTCAACATAGCCCCGCTTACTCGAGAAGTAACTCACGCGCCACCGAAAACGCCTGAACTGCAGGCTATACCAATGATAGATTGGTGAGTAAATGCATTCTTAGACAAAAATGGTGTGCTGCAATACCAACAGCGTTAAAACCAAGCAATATTTATGTTTCGGTTTTTAGAATCGATAAAACAAGGAAGTCACGCCATCCAGTTTAGCAAAACCCAAACCAGGCAAATATCTGATATCTTAGCTTTCTCATAAATAATAGTTACTTAGGCCTTAAAGGCACCGAGTCTTGGAATGGGCTCTGTTTGTTTGTTTGTTTTGTTTTTTCTTTTTTCTTGGGCCTGAAAGGCACCAAGTCTAGGATTCGGCTCTGTTCTCAGAGAATTCTTTAATACCCATCCCGACATCCATCCCCATAATCCTTAAGTTTTACTCTCCCCAATGCTCCTCGGATTCTCAAATCAAAAAACAACACGAATGCGCTCGCCTCACAAAACACACCTGTAATGCAGGCTATTATAGGTAGTTTTAGTTTCCCGACCTTGTGGTATTGCTAATCTCCAATTTCCCGCCAAACTCTTTGAAGAAGAGGTGATAAGCTTATTAATGAAGAGATACTGATCATCATCTCTATCAATGTTTCTGTGCTCTTTTCCGGATCTTTCCTGTTTTATTTTTGTTTTTCTATTGATTTTTTTCTTTCATTTTCTAAAATGATTTTTGATTTTGTTTAAAGTATTCTTAAGATGAATAATGATGATGATGATGATGATGATGATGATATAAGGACTGCTCCGTCTCTATTAGCTCTAAAGCTATTTGCGACCAGTCTACCTACAATTTTGTTTTCATATCAAGGATCTTTATTATAGTTAAGTTATTACGTTAAGTTAAGTTAAGTTTATCAAGTAGTGTATGTACCTTACCTCAAGTAATGCAATATTGCAAGTAGTGATCCATGCGTGGATTGAAATAAACTTCTGTAAACTTATGTAAACTTAAACTTGTGTGCTCACAATGCGCTAGAAATGAGCACTAGGTAAAAATAGTTTATCATGAAAACCCTTGATTGCAGTGATTCATTAGAAGTGACTATGCCAGTGTATCGGTCGGCATTTTTATTTTGCCACAAACAAGATGCTTACATTTTGTTCATGAATGATTATCTCCTAGTGGCTTGAATCAGAATTAGCGACGACTTTTGCAACAATAATTGGGCTTCGATCAATTGCATCTATCAGATGTGTCAAGCTGTCTCCATTCTGGCCTCATTTTGTCTAATTGGATTCATTGCTGTCTTTCCCAATAATCGATCAATCAAATTTTCTTCCTCAAATTAATCGCATATCGAAATGGCTCAAAATTGTGGCGAGGGGGCTTCGTTAACCAAACCTAAAACTAAATCGTATGATTGAGCAGTTGTTTTGGACTTAACACCATTTTAGTTTGCAATTGCAATAAGGAATGGATTGTTTTCGTATAATGCTTGGAGAAAGTGACCAGTTCGGCTTGAAATGGGTATCTAGAATTTTATTATTACGGCCTCCTAACGCTTTAAGTAGTGACGGCTTATGTCGATGAAGATTTTTCGTTTTCGAAATGCCTTAACCACCTCAGAAATTCGAATCTAATTGCGATAAAACACATGACTTTCCAAACCCACAAAAAGCTCGGAAATAGAGAGTTTTCATTCATGTGACTACCGGCCATATTAGTTTACTAAAACAAAACAAAGTATTAAAAGCATAAAAATAGAGTGCAATTCCCGCCGTAACGTCATGTGAAAACACTCTATTAGGGAAATAACGAAGTGTATAGTACAGTTCAATCTCCCAAAAGAGTGTGGCTTTTGAGGAAATCCTACTCGAGACACCCGGTGTTTGTTATAGATCAGTGAGAATGATTTCATACATAACAAAATCAATACAGCTGAAGAGAAAACCATGAGAACGCTAGCACCAAAACCTTCACACTCTTAAATATTTTTCAAAAATAAATTGTGCCAATAGGCGCAGAAAAATGGGTGGGGGCGTGTCTGTGTACGTGTGGATGGAGGGGGGAGATGGAGAGGAGGTGGCAAGGCTCATTCCGAAGATAAACTCTGGGAAAGACCAAGGTGTTTCTGGACTGGAACCCACGTGCTCCTGTTCTGGATTAATGAAAAGTAGGTTACCTCGATTTATGCTAGATAAAATGAAAGTTAACTTCTCTTGTCAAGGATTCTGTCTTCACCTTAACAGAGGAGTGTAGTGGGGAGGAAAGGAAGGGTGGGGGAGAGGGGGGGGGGGGGGGAGGGAGTTAGGGAGGTGGAAATTCGGGAGAATAGGAGGCTTGAGAGAATAGACAGGGGAGGGTGGGAAGTGGGAGTTCTAAAACGGAGGAAGACTTAAGGGAAAATATATTTTGGGAGCGCAAGCGACGCGAAAAGGGCGGAAGTCGAGAGAATAAGGTACAAGAGACGGAAGTGGAACAAAAGGGTACGGGATAAAAGATGGGTTTTTGTGTCCCCCTCTTCTCCGACTTAACTCACACAGGTGCATGAGTACATTTGTTGAAGAAGGGATCGGTTATGTCATTTTCATCAGAGGGAGAGTGTGGAACATTTTAACCCAATCCAGTCCATTGAAAAGTGATTATGATATGAAATGAAGAGACCTGAACTCTGATCCCGCAGTAGCCCACACTCACATTTCCTGGGTTTTCGCCATCTTTTACCCCGTCATAATAATGAAAGAAAAAGAGCAATTGATTTTTCTTTTCCTAATCAATCCTTAATTTTATTTAGCATCAGCATCACACTTTTTTCACTCCGTTTTATGGTCTTACTGATATTACAAATAACTCTAACAGTTACTTCTACTGTCCCCTTAAAGCAATTTCTTTTTGCTTTGTTTCAAGCCTTTTAAGCCTGGGCTTTAGGAACTTCTTCCACAAAGATCCGGGACACTGAATAGGCTAGTTTCGAATTGTAGAAGAACAAAAGAACTAAGTCGAGGTTGAGGGGAATAATTTGCATTTTCTTTTGTCAAAAACAAAGGAAAATGCAAATTATTCCCCTCAACCTCGACTTGGTTCTTTTGTTCTTCTACAATTCGAAACTAGCCTATTCCAACCTGTCTGGGCGTCAGCATTACCATAACTGGGACAATTACCGACCCAGAATCCCACGCGCACCCTTCCTTTGTGGATGTTGTTGCAGTGCCCTTCAATATGGCGGACGCGGTGACGATTTTGTCCGCTCACGCCGCCCAAGTACAAAACACCGTCAATGGGAAGGGGAGCTGAACACTCAGCACCGTTGAAAGTGAAGTACCAGCGTTTGCAACAGCCCTTGCAGCCATAGACTCTAAGTGTACCAGTCCAGGCGACATGAAGGGCTGTGTCAGAGAAGTTCTTTGTGAACACACAATCCTGTATTATAAATAAGATGAGAAGAATAAGAAAAAAAGTGCGAAGAATAATGTTGCTAATAAGAACATATGTGTCGGATAAACTTGTTAACAACGACAGGTCTTTAATTGTTTGTTTTTTTAATCAGTTCAAAAGAAGATCTGGCCAAAATATGATGGATTTTACACGTTTCTCAGTCAGTTTACACTGAAAACATATGCGGCATATACTGAGAAGTCACTCTTGTTTTAATTCAAAATGTATTATCCTACAATAACAATAACAATAACAATAACAATAACAATAACAATAACAATAACAATAACAATAACAATAACAATAACAATAACAATAACAATAACAATAACAATAACAATAACAATAACAATAAATAATGGTAATAGGACCGAGTGGAGTCCAATTCGGTCTGTAATCATACGAGTGATTAACAAAATCGGACGACCGCGAAGCGGGAGTCCGATTTGTTAAAGGGGCACTGTCACGCTATTGTACCATCACTTTAAAAAGCTTAAAACTGCCAATGCATCAGTGGAAACCTTAAAATAATGCTGCCAAAGACTGTAGTACTGCATTGACACTACAAACCCCTGTATTCCATCAAAGATGACGAGGATGGAAATGGATTGAAATTTGAAAAACACTTGCCAGTTTTTTCAAACATTTCAAGCTGTGCCTTGAAAAATTACCAAAAAAATTATTATGGTTAGGTCTCCCTGCTAAAATTTCATTGGAACTCATCTTGTCTTGCTGATTCTGTAGGAGCATTTTTGCACGATAACAGGTAAAAGGCAGTAATTTTGGCAGAATTGAACCAAAAACAGCAAAAATTCCGGTGACAGTGCTCCTTTAATCACGAGTGTGATTACAGACAGAATTGGACGACACGAAGTTCTGTTACCAATTAACAAAAACTATGACAAAAGTTGAGAAACGAACTAGCCATCGGTTGAGCGTTAAAAGGGTTACACGCAGTGATGAATTCTGAAAACATAATAGTATACTCAACCAAATGCACGACAACAGCGTGCGCAAAATGACACATACTGTCCAATTACACAGGTATGACGCGTAAACTGTCCTATTACACTGTCCAATTACAAGCAGGACGCATGCACTGGCCTATTAGTGCTCAAATCGGGCTGCTGATAGCCAATCACGTTCGAGAACTCTAAATAAATCAAATCAAATCAAATGTTGATTTTTGGGGATACAGGTGACCATACAATACTGCGTTAGAAAGAAGATTAAAGAATCAGACAAAAAATGAAAGAAATATCAAAAATAAAAACTAAAAACTGAAAACTGATTAAACAATGCTGGAAAACCTATTTCAAAATCAATTCCAAGAACAAGATTTGCCATTGGACAGCATTTACGGCGTTTATAGTGATTTATTTTCAGCAATAAATATATGGTGTTTAGTCTTCTCCATCCAAGAAGCATTATTTCATAGATTCACCTTGATCAGACCATTATCTCTTCCGTCTCCGTTCTTCCAGACGCACTCCTTCCAGTTTTTAAAAGGCATCGCACCTGACGTTCCAGGGAAGCCTCTCGCTCCACTCTCCCCGCGCTCTCCTTTCTGACCACGAGGACTCTGGACACCAGGCTCTCCTTTAGGACCATCCTTTCCATTTAAACCAGCATGGCCCATGACACCAGGAGGTCCCTGGGGTCCAGGCTTCCCTTGTTTTCCCTGATCTCCTTTGGCACCTTCACGACCATCTCGTCCGTCACGGCCTGGCAACCCAGGGGAACCAGGCTTGCCATGCATGCCGGGAATGCCTCCATACCAAAAAGGAGGAGGTTGCTAGAACAAAATGAAAAATCGAAAATAGAAAAATTTATTATTCTACACAGATAACTCTTGTGGTGTTTGATTTTTAGGGGATGATTTTTAAAGAAGGCCTGGTCACTGAATATGACAAGTGTATACATCCTCTTAATTAGCATCATATCAATAGCTTTATCAATCAAAATATCCTGCACCCTCTCCTCCCCCGATCCCCTGAGTTTGCTGAACAAGACTTGAATCGTTTTTGTATGTTCATCTTTGTTCTAAGTTGACAATCTTAAAGCAATCAAGTTTATAAAATGTATTAATGCATAATTGTTTGAATGCGCTGCATATCAATATTTGCGATGTGTGTCATTTGGCATCTACATTTTAAATTTACATTTTCTCTTATATAACACAATCACATGCTACCATATTGTAATGTAACGCAATCACTTGCTTACCATATTGCTGGATGGTTGTTGAGTTTTGTTGTCCGCCGCGGCAAAATACACCAGGAAAGGCGTCACAAATAAACAAAACAATGCCAATAACACGTGACGCGGAATTTTCGCCATTTCGTCTCACTAATCTGATGCGGAAAAAGTAAAAATGATCAGGTAGTTTGAAAAACACTGTTTACAGCTAATGTAAATTGGTCGTTCCCTAAGAAATGCCACAATACACCATTCAGTTGTTAGGTTTAGCTACTGCATGGTGCTCAAAGTTTTAGTTTTACCATTCCGGTTAACTTTCTGCCAAATTGAGACTTTACTTTCTTTGATCACTGTATTTGTATTAACTAGTTTATTTCTTTCAATTCAATTTCTTTTCCTTGGGTGTTATTTATTTCCGAATTTTAGCAGAAGAAATCTTGAAAACCAATAGAAACGAGCGCGACTATTTTGGTTCAAGTTTGATACAGGAATTTTTTTTGTTTAACAGTGCAATCTGATAACCTCTCTTATGACTGCAGCATAGTGATATCATAAGCTTTCCACAAAGGTTAGGAATAAAGTTTAAACACCAAACAACCTTTTCAGCGAAATACTTCAGTCTAAAAAGTTATATGGGGTCGATCTTAATTCTACAAAGATTTGCTTCAACAGGAAGATTTTTGAAAGTTTTATCTTCTATTAGAATGGCCGTTTCCTAAGAAAAATGACTTCTACAGGTTTTAAAAACCGTGTGTTATGTTAAACAAAAAGAAAAAAACCTGCTTGTGAAAACAGCCATACCTGCACTCGCGGAAGAAAGTTACTACTGGTCTTTCGCTCCAGCTACTTCCACAACAGACCACAGTAAAGGAACACAATAAGCAACTTTTCTTTAGCGCTAGAATATGTCATCCTTGCTGTTGACCCTTGTTCGTGTTCAGGCGAGTTCTTTGTTTACCATCCTTCAGGACTGTAATTGAACTGTTTCAAGATTACGTAATCGCTACGAGTAATTGACTGTCTGGTTACATCCAATTACAGCAAAGATTGTTTGTCCTGTTTGTTGAAGCAAACTGAATTGTTGGAGTTAGAATATTCCAAGGTGCACACCATAGAGCTAACATTTACTGACTAGCAAGACATTATATTTTTCTTACTCTGTAACGTGGGGATTAAAACATTTCCGGGTTGAAGATTTCTTCCAGAATTAAAGTTAGAGGGACAGTATCATCGTAATTATCCCATATTTTGGGCAAAAAATTACTAAAATCAATTTTCAGTGTCTTTTTCATTCATGAATTGCTGCTGGATTGCCAGTGAGATAAAATCAAGTAAAATTTACAATAAACAATGAGCCACAGTAAGTTATCATCTATTTCATCTAAGATGCAAGGGAAGAACTTCAGAACGTTGGCCCGACTTTTTCAATTTGGTATCAATTTTCATCTTGGCTACGCATAACTAAACACATTTCAGAATGGTTACTGTGTGATCTAAAATACTCGTTTTGAAGGAAATTTGGCCATTATTTCTCGTTGGCGAGTGACAAACGGGTCTCTTTTTTTTCCAGAGTTTTATAGTAACAATCCATGATACTGCCCTCTAAACTAACCGTATTTCCGAGAAATATAAAATTGCATCCAGTTCTCTAGTCCCACAACATTTACTGAAACATTTTCATTATCGGTATTTGAGTTGAACTGACATGCTCATCTTTCTGTACACGCGTTCTAGAAAACCGTCTTTTTCTTAAACTTATGAAAGCCAAAGAACAGAAGTACTTTACTGCGAAAATGAGCTTCTTCGGTTTCATTTTAAATGTAGAGATTCTTCAAATTGGTATCACTTAGCAACGCACAAGAAAATTGATTATGATTTCTCACTTCTTCCAGTTCTATTTTGCTCTGAATGTTGAATCACGGAAAATATTTTTAGAATCAAACAATTGCCAAAACCAGAATATTAGCACATAGACACCATAAATCTAACATTTCCTGGCAAGATGTAATCCTTTTCTTTCTTACTAACGTGGGCAATGAAAGATTTGCTGTTTTTAAGATTTCGACACCTTTAAGATTTAATTTCCCTAATTAAAGTAAATTGTTTCCGAGAAAATAATTGCATCCAATTCTCCACACAAAATATATTTCAAGCAACATTTCCAACATTGCTAATATTTGATATTCTCATTTCTGTTTGCACAATTTCCAGCAAACCGGCTATTTTCAGTTGTAAAGCTATAAAAGCCAAAGAACAGAGAAGTACTTTATTGCGAAAAAGCGGGATAGTATTTTTTTTTAACAATGATTCTCCGAACTGATATCACTAGATGAGCGACGCATAAAAGCACGGATTATGATGCCTCGCTTTGGCACTCCCTGCCAAGCACATCAAACCCCCCTGATCTGAATTTGGTTCCCACTATGTAAGAATACCGCAGATAGTGACACTAAAGGATCACAAAAATTTCATCATAAACGACACTGAAGATCAACGGTATTTAGTTTTCGTTTTGTCCATGTCGACTGGCCAATGGTAATAAGATACGTGTTGAGAATGAAACGCTTAAGCACCGTCATTTGCGTGAAACATTTTTGTAGATTCTTCCATAAATAGAGAAGTTTGTGTCAGGGCTCAGTAATTCCATTACTGATATTGTTCAGCGTCTTAGAAGAATTCGAACTTAATGAATTAAGACATTCGTGACTGGCTGTATAATTTTTATATGGGGAATGACGCTAGAGTTATGAACAGAAAAGACTGAAAGAGTAATTTCTGTACAAAACAAACGACGTGAATTTGACTTGTTTGCAGAAAGACGACATTAGCCAACTGAATGATGCCGTCATCTATGTATGTCAGTAATATGTGCACCGTTTATTGAACGAGTCACGCACTGTAAATTCGTTTACATTGAAAGGGTATGAACGTTGTTGATTCGAAAATAAATTTCTATTTTT
This sequence comes from Pachyseris speciosa, assembly GCA_016490735.1. Classification (NCBI taxonomy): domain Eukaryota; kingdom Metazoa; phylum Cnidaria; class Anthozoa; order Scleractinia; family Pachyseridae; genus Pachyseris; species Pachyseris speciosa. Next base: position 1,096,018 of record JAEMWC010000135.1, on the reverse strand, counting down.
GATCAGTCCTTAGGTCAAAATATTTCTGATCTTTTTTTGGTAGCGTTGCCATTTCGTACAGCAGGGTTTTTTTTATCCTGATTGCCACAATGAACAATTTCTGTACAGCAAACATCTCATTTCCTTTCGTGTTTCTTTGGCGGAAATGTAGTCTTTGGCGGAGAAATTCGACTGACGATGTTCACGCGAGCGTACCTAGCTACGTTCGGAATCTGCTTAAAAATCAACGCAACGGCGGAACCAAAGTTCAAGCGTTCATTTCTCCTTGATTGCCTCAATAAACAATTTCTGTACACTGAGCCTCTCACTTCCTTTCCCTAAGTTTGACTTAGTAAATTTATATCAAATTTTGTATTTCTTTGGTGGAAATGTAGCCTTTGGTGGAGAAATTCGACTGACAATGTAACTTTCACGCGAGCATACGTACGTTCGGAATTCAGTTAAAAATTGAACAAGGTAACTGAACTATGTCCATCATTTTAAGCAACCGCGGGACCAAAGTTCAAGCGTTCTGAATACGAGTTAACATTCGATTGAAGACAGACAAGTTTTACACTCTACGGTCTGATGTCGGTTCTAAAGAATTCGAAATTATCGGTTATTTTACCAAGCTTAACATCAGTTGGGAATTTTTGTATTGATGCTGTAAATTTTCTGTTCATTAGTACTAGTTATAGAAATCGCGTCGAATAAATTAGAGACAGATATTAGCACAAGCTAAAGGTACTACGCTATCGGGATTTTACTAAGAACCCTCATTTTTGTTAGATTTGTTGAGCCAAATTTTTGAGCCACAGTTACGATCTCACTATTATTAAATATTCAGATAAAACACCTGAGTAAACTGTGCATTTCCATAAACTCGACACATCCTCCATCCGAAAGGTTTATTGAATTCAGGCGCTTGCTGAAGTTTTTATCACTTCTTCACTAACTTCAATCTCAGGAGAATTTGACACGTTGTTCGGCCAGGTTTTTCCCTTCTCTCTCCTCTTTATAGGTAACTGTTGCTCAAAGGAGGAGGCGAGAACGCCCGAAAATGATAGACAAGTTCCTCACCTTTGTGCCTTCAATAGAGAAGCAACACATGGCTACTGAAAATCGGCCCGGCTTGGATATTGATGTTGCAATATCTCTACGAAGTTCACGAAACGATGCTCCCAGGTTAAATAAAAAAAGGGCCAAAACAATTCGGGATTTGACCTTAGAGCCCTCATTTTTGTTAGATTTGTTGGCGAAATGTTTTGAGCTATTGTTAAGAAGTCACTATTATTAAATATTCAGATGAGACACCTACCTGAGTAAACTATGCATTTCCATAAGCTAGGCATCATCCGAAAGTTTTGTTGAATACAAACGCTTGCTGAAGATTTTTACCACTTCTTCACTAGCTTCCATCTCAGGACAATTTCACTCGTTGTTCGGCCAGGTTTTTTCCTTCTTTCTCCTCTTTATAGTCCACTACCGTTGCACAAAGGAGGAAACGCCCGAAAATTATAGACAAGTTTCTCACCTTTGAAGCTTCAACAGAAAAACAACACATACCTAAGTTTTCACTGCTGAAAGCGTCCTTGGATTGAAAAAAAGTTCTTATAAATGTTGCAGTCTCTCTCCCGGGTTAAATACGAAAGAACAAAAAAAATAGCCATTTGTTCTGAAAAACCACCAGTGACTTTGTTACCATAATTTATTCACATTTTAGATCGGTCAAAAATTCGTGTCTTTGGATCATATGCCACGAAGACTTTATGCTGCCTGAAGCCAAGGGTGTTTTCATGAGCAAGTTTATGAGTTGACATAATTGATTTTAATCAATTCGATTTAAGACAGCTCATCTAAAGTGTCATTGTTTCTTACGCGGATTCAATAGCGATTTCATAAGATTGCGAATTAAAACTACTTCTCCTGAAGTAAGAGGGGACGGAGATCATGGGTCCTTACCATTTACACGGAATACCCGGAAATTCCGGTTGGAAAATGAAATGGTACATACCATTCCATTTGGAACGTTTCCGAAATTATAGGCCATCGGCTTAATCAACGCACTTTTTCTTTTCTTTTTGAGATTTCCGGTTGATACCAGTACATTTTGTGATTTGTCCATTTTGCATTTGGACAAGCTGAAGCACTGAATATTTACACCTAGAATTTCCACCCGGATGGATCGTGTAAATGGTAAGCGCCCCATGTCTTCTGGGGCACGAATTAGAATGACTGATTGGATGCGCTGTTTCCATCCTAACTGAAAAGGCGCGATTACGACTTTGCAAATTTTCAGACTACGTCACATCAAAAATCGTTATCACACTGATATCGATGATTTCAAACCGTGTGTTTAAACTAGCAGTGAATGTCTTTGCCAGTTGATGGAGATGGCATTCCGATTTCTGTTGGGATTTCAGGCGTAAGAACCTCTGGTGACAGCAGCTGATATATAAACCGCAGGCTATCAGCTACGCGGGCCTGTTGAGCGAATGCGATGCCAGCTGAAACGTCTGCCTTGTATAACTCCAACTTTGACCGGCATATGTCGCTTGGCCTTGGCTTGGCCTTTGATAGTGCTCAGCATTTCAACCGTTGCAATAATTGTCATCGAAATGACACTGGAGAATTTTTAATTAATATGTCTCACTTAGTAAAACAGCTGGGCTCAAATTCATTTGTTTAAGCGAGCTTCAATAACACGGAAGTAAGGTTATGTAAATGAGCGGAAGATTGCAGGATACGTTTCTATGTGAGATCGAAACGCTTTAGATCATGAACTCGCTAGATAAAAATCTTTGAAACGTTTTAAGGGCGGTGAACAAAACATCATATGCGAGAGAGTTAGACATATCTTTCCGTCATTTTGATGACAAATTGAACATGTCATGAGCAAAGATCAAACATGCCGGACCTTGGGTTGAAGAAGGTATGTTAATAATTACCAACAATCTTTCCCTATAGAACCAACTTGTTCAGAGTTTATTGATCATCCTGAAGTGGAACCTAACGGCGGGTTCTTCTGGGACTATTCTGGTGATTCTATTGCGGACCTTGGGTTGAAGAAGGTATGTTAATAATTACCAGCAATCCTTCCCTATAGAACCAACTTGTTCGGAGTTAATTGATCATCCTGATGTGGAACCTAACGGCGGGTTCTTCTGGGACTATGCTGGTGATTCTATTGCGGACCTTGGGTTGAAGATGGTATGTTAATAATTACCAACAATCTTTCCCTATAGAACCAACTTGTTCAGAGTTTATTGATCATCCTGAAGTGGAACCTAACGGCGGGTTCTTCTGGGACTATTCTGGTGATTCTATTGCGGACCTTGGGTTGAAGAAGGTATGTTAATAATTACCAGCAATCCTTCCCTATAGAACCAACTTGTTCAGAGTTTATTGATCATCCTGAAGTGGAACCTAACAGCGGGTTCTTCTGGGACTATTCTGGTGATTCTATTGCGGACCTTGGTTTGAAGAAGGTATCTTAATAATTACCAAAAAGCTTTCCCTATAGAACCAACTTGTTCGGAGTTTATTGATCATCCTGAAGTGGAACCTAACAGCGGGTTCTTCTGGGATTGTTCTGGTGATTCTATTGTGGTTTAGGAATAAGGAAGTACCACACGGATACCGTTTCCCAAGAGAATAAATATTTCTAACACACGATCCTCTTGACGGAAATGACCAAACACCACCCCAGCGCACAGAATGGTCTGGATCGAGCGTGTGTACCTGACTTCCGGTGTTACGTCACGGGGTTGGCGGAACTCACATTTTGCAGTTTTGGAACTTATGGTATTGCAATATGGAATTATTAATATTTAATTTCCCCCAAACTGTTTGGAGAATAGAATTACTCACAAAGCACTAGGAATCAGTAATACATAAAATGTTTTATTGAGAAACCTTGCAGTGACTCATTAGGAAGTGACTAAAACAGTGTATTGGTCTGCGTTTTATTTTGCCATAAGGCAATAGGCTTACATTTTGTTCTTTAATGAATATCCCCCACTGGGGATACTCAAAGTAATCGAATATCGAACAGGCTCAGAGTCGTGGGGAGGGAACTTATCCGTTAACCCAAACTAAAACCCTAAGTCGCATGACAAAAAATAAATCCCATGATTCAACAGCTTTTTTAAATAACTGGAATGGCGCTTTTCTCATATGATGCTCTGAGAAAGTGTAGTAGTTTTGACCATTTCGGTTTTAAATGAGGCTTTTAGAATTTTTAAAATTGTTTGCAATGGTACTGTTACATTTTACTGACAGCTTGTTACGATGAAGTTGGATTTAATTGGGATAGGTCACGTGACTGGAGGATGGGGAGAAGGGGGGGGGGGGGACAATCAACGGATCCGAGCCTTCTTTTTGAGGGAAGGGGGGGGGGGGTATCAGACATTCAGGTGGCGTGTCAACCAGAGGGACGCCTTAAATCTTTTCTTCTTGTTTTTTTGAACTTGCGTTGCAATGCAAATTGTGGTCGTCACACAGCCTCTGCTTTGGAAACTGAGGAGAAATTTGCTGGTTGGAATCGCTCTGTTCTGTTTATAAGACTCAGTGACTGGCAGATGAATTTTCACATAGCCAGAAATCCCATACAACATGGCTAACAAAATGGCCTCAAGCATGCGCGGAACACGCACACACGGATTTAACATGGCGGCGAAACATAAAGACAGTGAAGGGAAAATAATATTGTTTTGCATTTTGTGGCGTAGCCGCACAAAACTAAGTATTCCACATGATTTTAGTAGAGAGAGTCAAGTTTGAACCATGTTATAATTGAGTAAAATATGAGAAAAATCAGTTCTAAATGGTGCCTTTTTGATCGAAATCATCTCATAAACTAACCACACTTTTCTCTCAATGTTAATTTAAATAGGTCTTACCTTCATGGTTTTCTTAGTTAGCTTTGGGGAAACAACTGCACTGAATTAATTTCCCATAATTTTATTCAAAGATAAGTAATATTCTTGACTCTAACAAATTTTCTTAACATGGTGCGTCTTCCATGTAAATAGTGGCATTTTCCAGAAATGCGAGGCGAGCCGAAATGAAGCCATTACGGAGGAAAACTGCATCTTCGAGAGGCTTGCTTTCATTCCACTACGGTCGCCATGTTGTTTTAACGTGTTTACAGTGGTCAGTTGTATTCCCCATAACAAGTTAGGTACTTGATACATGATGAACAGGCCGAATTTCGAAAAATAGCGGGAACCTCGAAGTAATTATCGAAGGAAGTACAGGGAAATATTCACATATCCCAAGTCTGATGTAACACCAATTAAGTCATTTCAAACTTGGTAATTATAAATTGATTTTGTGGATACATTTCGATCAATAATCCTTAAAAGTAGCGAAGTAAAGAGCATGTAAACAATAATAGCCTTAATTTGTCCGCCCGCCATGTTGAATATCAAAATATACGCGCCCGCCGTTCAATCCGCCGACTGTCTTGGATTTCTGGCTATGAACGAACTGTTGATAGTTTAGACACTGAGATGGCTGTTCATTAGACCACTACCTTGCAATTCATTGGTCTTGGTAACTTGCCAACGAAATTTGTGGGTGAAGGTTCTGAACTGAGACAATTTCCAAAACAAAAAGCAAAAGAGAAACATAAGAAAATACTGACGCTTCATAAAAAGTAACGTTAAATTGAATAAACGTCACGAATCAATCTCATAATCTCACCTGAAAGAGTAATCCAAACATTTTTGTTCATGTTACCATAGTTTCCATGCGTTTCTTTGTTGGTTATGGTGGAGAGATTATCGATAAAACGTTGCCATCACAAAATATTTGCCATTAAATTCACGGTACAGCAGCTCCTTGATACTTGAAACTTAGTTATCGAGTTATTAGCTCCGAAACTACATTGTGTCGAAAAGCCCAGAAAAATGGGAGATAAACGGTATGAAACGCAAGGTTGTTTATGGATTAATGAAGGAAAAATGATAATAATAGTAATAATAATAATAATAATAATAATAATAATAATAATATAATAATAATAATAATAAAACGGCTTACCTTCCTTTACATTAAAAAAAATGGAAGCAAACATTTTTAGTCAAGGTTTCAGTGTAAGTGGAGAGCGCGGTCCAGCCCGGGAGAATTGGGGGCGGGAAAGTACGGAAGGCGGGAGAGGGGAGGGTGAGAAGTTCTAAAAGAGCTGGGGGTAGGAGAGAAAAATTCGTTTATTGATTGCGGGATCAGTCCGAAAAGTGGTGGTAGTCGAAAAAAGGAGGTGTTCTCCCCACTTACCCAAACAAGTGCACACTTTTAAAATTCGATCCCTCGTGAGTAGGTAAACCAATATTATAGAAAAAATATCTTCTCACACTCAGATTTTTTCGTCTTTCTTGAAAATGGAGGAAATATGCAAAAAGGCCAGTGAACACCGCGTCATGGTCAATATGTTTGGTTTCCTTTCATATGAAGAATGTAACAGGTTTTACCATTTCTAAAATCGTGAAGTTTGACCTCAGGAAAAGTATGACTTTGAACAGTGTATGAGGTGGAAAATGATCATATTTTGATCATGATAAAAAAATACAATTTAAAGGTTGTTCAGCCACACTCAAATTTTCTGGGATTTTGTCGTCTTCTACCCAGTCAATTCCATCCTTAGACTCTCAAAAGCTGGTGAAAGCTAAGAAAACGAGAAATGAAAAGAAATTCATTCTTTTTCTAAACAATCCTGCCTTTTATTTAGCAACATCATAATTTGTTTCCCGCAACACAGCACTCGGTTTTAATTTATGTTAAATATGATGCAAAAATTTACTCTAACTGTTAATTTTTACTTTTCCCTTAAAGCTTTTTTTTCATTTTTGGGCAGGTCTGAAGGCTTTGTATAAAGACAATTAAGGCTGGGCTTTAGAAACTTCTTCCACAAAGATCCGGGACACTGAAATCCAGTCTGTGTAGGCGTCAGCATTGCCATATCCCTGACAATTACCGACCCAGAATCCCACGCGCACCTTTCCTTTGTGGACGTTGTTGCAGTGTCCTTCAATATGGCGGACGCGGTGAGGATTTTGACTGTTGCTTACGTAGCCCAAGTACACAACACCGTCAATGGGAAGGGGAGCTGAACACTCAGCACCGTTGAATGTGAAGTACCAGCGTTTGCAACAATTCCTGCACTTATGGACTCTAATAGCACCAGTCCAGGCAACATGAAGAGCTGTGTCAGAGAACTTCTTTGTCAACACACAATCCTGCATAATGAAATAAAGAAAAACGTAATAATATGGGAAAATGTTGGAATAAGTTTTTTGATAACACAATGTGTTTTTTCCTTTTTTATCAGTTCGCAAAAAGTATGGGCTAAAATGTGTCATATGACAGCACTTCACAATGTCTTTTTAGTCAGTTTATAAATGCTCATTTATTACAATAAAAAGGTTTTGGCTTAAGAAGATACAAAACATGTTACCGCGTCACCACTCACCTTGATCAGACCATTGTCTTTACCATCGTTCAAGTTTTTCCAGGCGCACTCTTTCCAGTTCTTAAAAGGCATCACACCAGGCTTTCCACCCGTCCCGGTCTCTCCGCGCTCTCCTTTCTGACCGGGAGGACCCTGGACACCGGGCTCTCCTTTAGCACCATCTGTTCCATTTATACCAGCAGGGCCCATAACACCAGGAGGTCCCTGGGGCCCAGGCTTCCCTCGTTTTCCTTGATCCCCTTTAGCCCCTTCGTGACCATCTCGTCCGTCACGGCCTGGTAACCCAGGGGAACCGGGCTTGCCATGAAGTCCGGGAATGCCAGCGTAATAGAAGGGAGGAGGTTGCGAGGAATGAAAAATCAGAAACGCGTAAGTTTAGTTTTTAAAGCGAGCACTTCGTCCAGTGATTGATTTCTATGGTAATTAAGACTAAGGTACAAATGCAAATATGGGTCATAATATACTGAACAAAATTTTGTTAGGAGAATTATCCTGCTCCCCCGAAGTACCAGCATATCAACTCTTCTATCGAATTATTTTGTGTTAATCAAAAATGTAAATACTCGTTCTTTCAAAGATCTTTGAAAAACTAAAATCAACCAAGTCAGTGATGAATGTTAATGAACCGTCCTCTTTCCACCTGATGAATGGTGTACTGCACATCCCTGCTGTTCTCCCGTTTTGGTTTATCATTGATCGTTGGTTGAGTTTCAGGTTGAAACACATTTAAAAGAAATTCCAATTTAAGCTGTGCTTTACCAATCTTTGCCAAGATTCTGTAAACGAGTGAGATTTTACTTTTTACACGCATTTTCAGTCTCTTGTAATAATATATATGAACGCACTGTATTTGCCTACCATATTGGATGGTTTATCAGTTTTGCTGTCCGCAAGGCCAGAAAAATAAACCAGAACTAACATCACAAATGAAAACATCAAGGCTGGACGCACTTTAAACGGAATAATCACCATTTTTCACGCACCTTTCTACTGCCAACAAAGTAAACACAAATCAGTGGAAAGAATATTTTTCCATCAAGAACAAGAAACCCCATAGCGCTACAATTCGAAATCGAGTCTTTCTACATCGCTTAATACAGTAAAAAAAATTTTGGCCAGTTTTAGAGTTTGTTCGATTTTAAACGTAAACCAACGAAATGTGCTGGAAATCATAATTCAGGTCGCTAGAAATTAGTTGTTTGTTTCTAGCGCTCTTTTATCTTTCTGCCTCTTTTGTCTCTCATCTAATTTAATTTATCCCTCAGATTTTCAACCACAGGGACATCGTGATTGAGGAGTGAAAACGTGAGATCATTATATATTAACCACACTGGAGACGAATTTTGCTCGGATTCTTTTGACTTAAATGAATTTCGAGTTTCAAGGGGTTTAAGGAAATAAGTGAGAATTAAAATTTTATATCTTGTATAAGAAGTTTGTATGTTTTGAATCAGCAATGCAAAACGACCTCTAAATCTGAATGATCAGTTTGAAGGATAGCGGCTTTAATCAGCTCAAAGAAAACCGAGAGGATAGCCATACCTTAAAACACTGAAGAAGGCTGCTTTTTTGTTCCAGATCATTACGTGTCTGTTGAACAATTCACTGTGAAGGACGGATAATGCGCTTTAGTTAGTGCTGAAACTTTTTAGTCGACTTCCTATTAAGTGCTGTTCATGTTTCGACGTGTTCTTTGTTTACTATTCTATAAGCAGTCGCCGTGTACCCTGAGGGGTTAACAGCTTCCAAAAATCCAATAGAGTGACGATTTTAAGTTCTTCTTTGTAGTAGGAAACAAATGTCAAGTCCTTCTACATCAATTTTACTCCGGGGTATGTATTAATGTTACTATCAGCCAAAAGCTATTTTTCTCTTTTTCACAGGTAAAACTGAAGTTATAGCAAACTTACTGGTCGGACAAAACCTGAAGTGCCTGTTGACTTGTTGTTAACAGCAATGGTTTATAAATTTGATTTTTGATTGAAGATTTCAAACCGAGAACCTGTTCTAATCGTACAAGGTATTGTTAGAGAATGATTTCGTTAGCTGTCCGTAAAAACGCCGATAACCTCATCCCTGTTTTTGTTATCCTTCAAGATTATGTATAGATATTAAATCCTGTGTCAGGTTTTATTAAGGTAATGAGGAAATCAAGTCGGTATTCCTGAACAGATCGTGGAATATAACTACATATAAAGCTGTTACAGATACGGTAGGTTATAAATGAGTTGCAGAATATCGGATTGTAACTGCATGTGCGTAAATCCGAATTTGCAATGAAAATGTTTTGTGAGAAGCTATAGCAACGTTCTTTGCACTGCAAAAATCACCTCTTTATTACCTCTGCCTTGTATTAAATCTGAGTTTAACCTAAAACGCTCTCTTAGGAAAACGACTGTTTAGGAGGTATTTTTAAGTTAAGTTTCATTTGAAATAAATTAACATCTAAACTGGTCATAAATTGGTCATAAAATAACAGCGAATTCCTTGCTAGGCTGGCACTGACGAGTTCATAGCGTTCATAAAACGAATGAATGGTGAAATGTGTGTTGCTATTTCCGCATTTAGTGTAAATTCGTAAACTGATCATCTGTGGAATTATGATAGATCCTTTTTGTCGTCTAAAAGATGCGTAACTGCAATCACGAAGGCAAATATAATAATGATAATAATAATAATCTTTATTTATATAGCGTTATTTCTACTAAGAGACCAATAACGCTTTGCAATGATAATACGTATAAAATATATGATAATAATACATGAAAATAATAGATAATAGTAATACCTAAAATATACAAAAGACTATAATATGAATAACTAATCAAGATAAATATTTACAAAAAAAAAATTCAACAATAATAAAAGAGTTAAAATGCTTCTTAAAAAAAACGTTTATAAAGAAATGTTTTGATCTGCTTCTTAAAGGTGTTTAAAGATTCAGTTTCTCTAATATTCTTAGGAAGGCTGTTCAATAACATAGGACCATTCACAGAAAAAGTTCTTCTTCCATATATCTTTAGGTTGTACCGCGGGACAACAAGGAATCTTTTGGAGGAAAGAGCGTAAAGACCTGGTCGGTTCATATTTAGTGATCATGTCAGATATATAGAGTGGCGCAATGCCGTGGTATGCCTTAAAAACTATAAATATTGGAAGAATTAAATAACTCAGAAATAACCAACCCGGGATAAAAAGACGAGGAAGTATTCTTTAACTGACATCTTAGGCCGAGGGGGCAGCTTTGTGTTCAGACAAGAAGCTCTTAATTGATATTTCGTCCTTTAACGGTTTAACGCCGGCGTTTGTAAGTCGTAAAACTCGTGCCATAAAAGGGAGTGTCTAATTTTCGCGGGTCGCGTGTCGCGGGTAAATTTCGCGGGTCGCGGGTGAAATGTTGCAGGTCGCGGGTGAATTGTCGCGGGTCGCGGGCAAATTTTCGCGGGTCGCGGGTAAATTGTCGCGGGTAGAAGACTAATTGTTCAGGATCAGCCTTTTACGTCAGTGAAGTTTGTATAAACAGAAGATTATCACCGGGTGTAAAATAGTTTCGCAGAATATGACAAGCTCGTTGAAGTTACAGTTATTGCAAACCTTCAGGGGTGCGTTTCGGAAAATCGCACCTGTGCGCAAGCGTTCAAACGAAAAACTGGCAATATTTGCTCAACCGAGTTAATAGCTCTTGGGTTACTAGACTTACTACGGACATCCAAACAAACTGGACTATATCATTCAGGAGAAAATAGGCTAACAAAGCGTGTAATGCTTTTTCGGTATTCCGATTGGTTCCTGAGAAAATCCATTGCAAAGTTGGCCAATAGAATAAAAATAATTCGAATTTGTAAAAGCCTCATACAATTTGGTGCGGTAACGTGTGAAGAACATTTTCGCTGAATTCCGTTAAAATCTGATCAGACAAAAATAAATGCCGACTTTTTGGCCTCCAAAGATTTGCACAGTTTTCACAACTCATTGAAGGTGCATGGTGCCAAAGCGATCACCGCCGACCAACAGAGGGCAACTGAGGAACTGTCGGAGGAGGATACGTGACAAACTAGCTTCATTCAATCGCGGGAAAGTTAATTCCAGGTTCAGCGACAGACGGAGTATTCATCTTTTGGCTAAACAGTAAATTCTCTCTAAGGCGGACACCCTCGGGACCAGCTCCAGGTGTCCACCTTATGAGAGATAATGTAATTTGCCACTATATAAACCTGTGACGTCAAAACTTAAAAGAGGTCTTTATTTTAAAACAAGTCAGCGACTAGATGTTCGTCTTTCAGTGGCGAATAGGCAAAGCGCTGTAAGTCGTTCCCTTACGCTCACGATCACAAACATCGGTATTTGCCAGATATAACTTTTCTTCTTATGAGATCTGTTTGATATTACAGGGTTACTATTGTAGCCCCAGGATGGGATGGTAGCTCAATTTGAAATAATATCCAGGCCAAACTCTAATGATTGTATAAAGAATACCATTCTAAAGTCTGCCTTGAGAGGTATTTTCTACCACAAATTTGCTAAAAAAGTGTCCGCTGTCCGCATTACAGTCGGTTTCCGCCTTATAGAGGGTTTAGTTACAGAGAAACATGGGAAATTCGGTCGGGACCAGCAATCACTGTCCACCTTGAAGAGGTGTCCGTTTTACAGTGGTGTCCACTTAGAGAGAGTTGGCTGTATTATTATCGGAAGGAATAGGTTTGGTGAAAATAAAACAAAACCTACCGTCAGGAAATCGGTTTGAATGTTGATGCATACAAAATATGCAATTCGAAATACCGCAAGCTTCGAGCGAAAAATGTCAAAAGACTACTAGACCCCTAACTGGAATGGAGATTTAAAATCGGGATTTGAAGTTAGAAATTGGTAGACGGCCACCAAACAGTTTCCCAGCAATCTGCAGTGCCCTTATGGGGTGTCAACTGTCTGGTGGTGTTTCAAAACATTTTTACCCCATTTCAATTCCTTCTTGAAACTCCTTCAAACTACACTCAAAGTTCACGTGTACTCCCACCTTAACACTGACCTATTGTTGTAGTGCATGCTAGTCTTTGAAGGTTTACTTACTCAATTATTTTTAGGTTCTTTGTTATACTATCTGAGATAGGAATAGGCTGTTTTAAGAAAAAAGCTTCTATCTGTGTCACTTCCACATGCCAAGAGCACGTTCAAGAAAGCAAGACATTAGACGAGCACTCTAATTACAAGTTTCTCACCCGCGACAATTTATCCGCGACCCGCGACAATTTACCCGCGACCCGAGAAAATGGGCTTGCGAACTATTCACGAGTAAGGTTTTCTCGACATTCAATGAACTGACAAAGCTGTTAGTTACTGTCAAGGTAGAACAAATTCACTATAATACTTTTAAAACCTTATACCGGTTTAAAAGTTATTTAATGCACAGAGTCAATTCTGTGTATGCGGAAGCTTTGTATTATGTCCACAGACGCGACTGGAGCATCCTTGAAATGAATTTTACAGGCACGGCAAAGCAAAGTTCATGTTTGCTAACAGCACTAATGTTCACGTTCTTTTGAGATCCATGTCGTGAGTATCACTATCTCAGTGTAAGGTTTCTCAGTCTTCTATTATCGTCCGAAGAGATAAAGGACGTCACTTCTATGGAAACATGAAACATCACTAAAAGTAAACAAAGAGGAGCAGGGTTGGTGCAGTCGTGAGATGTGATGTGTCCCGAGTTCGATTCCCGGACTCGGCGTAATAGGTGGGCTGAGTTTGTTGGTTCTCTACTCTGCTCAGAGGTTCTCTGGGTACTCCGGTTTTCCTCTCTCCCCATAAACCAACATTTCATTTCATTTGATTCTACTTTATTTAGATTATATTTGATTTTATCTCCACAATTAGTAGAGCATCTGTGCTCGGCTAGATAGATTTAAGACTTTATAAAGCGATTATTACTGTTTCAAAAGCTGTTTCACTGGAGGTGTCTTTAACATTTGTACTTCTCTATATTTCCAGAAAAAAAAAATTAGTTTTCAAGCTTTTTCAAACAAACCTCCCACTACAGCCATTTGTTACATCGATTACTGCATATTTTTGTAATTAATTCACATCGCCAACTGGTCATAAATTCGTGTGCTTTATCATATAATGAAGTGTGTTTCTTGAGGACTTTTTCCACTGCAAGCGGTTTTAGTTTTGTACTACAGTGTATTTTAGCAGTAATTTTACTAAAAAACTTTTTGAAGGACCTCGCGATTTTCCAAAAAATTATTCACATCTACGAGATTAGCGTTATTTTATTGCATTAGAATAGAACAGAAGGCATGACATGTAAAAATCAAAACGAAACAAAATTGAATGTATTGTCTTCAGTAACTTTTCTGACGTCCTAAAATTACCATAACAGACATTTGGTGTATTTGGCTTTCTGTAGACTAAACATTATATTAACCAAGTGAATATTCCTTGTAATCGATGCTATAAAGTCAACGTTCACGTAATGTGATTTAAAAACCCTCAATGGCGCATTTGCATCCATATTCAATCAGGAAATTAATTAATCGTAAAAAAGATAAAATTGTTAAGAGCGGCAGATGAAAAATGACCGTTGAGTCGCATTAATAATAATAATAATAATAATAATAATAATAATAATAATAATAATAATAATAATAATAATAATCACTTTATTTAAGTCTCAAATTTATCTAGCCGAGCACAAATGCTCTACTAATTGGGGAGACTAAATCAAATCAACTCTAAATAAATCAAATCAAATCAAATCAAATGTTGGTTTTTAGGGAGAGGGGAAAACCGGAGTACCCGGAGAAAAACCTCTCGGAGCAGAGTAGAGAACCAACAAACTTAAATTAAGCAGTAATGTATCAGTCAATTCCAAAAGCACCCATGCCCCCCTCCTCCGGGCAAACACCAGGACATTTGAAAACACTAGAAAATACTAAATAGCAAGGACCACCGTTGCAAAATAGAAGAGCCGGATCCTGTAATAGATCTAACCAGCTATAAAATTGTAAACTAGAAAACGGTAAGAAACAAGCAAGGCTGGTTACACGGCTAGGAATATATATTTAAACCAATATTTCTGGAGGCACAGCCTTCCTTCATCAGGGTGTTACATATTAAGACCCTAAGATGAAACGACGTTACAGTTTTAAAAAAAGTTGTACATGTAACATGATATTATAATAAAGGTAAACAATACAACGTAAAATAAAAAAACGTTACAGTTTGAAAATTTGAAAAAAACGTAACAAGAAAACAAAAAGATAGGTATTATATTTCTTCTTTTCTGTTGATACCTAACGGTTCAAGAGTTTGACCTCTATCAATTAGATATGCTTCTCTGGCTCTTCGTACACCGTCACGATTAGATTTGGACAGTTCTAGTGGAATTAGTTGCATGTCAGAAGCGCTGTGACCGTTAGAGAGAAAATGTTCTGATACTGAAGTGGGTTTAGAGCTGTTGGTTTGTTTGTCGACTGTTCTACTATGTTCGTTGAAACGGTCCTTAAGTCGTCGTTTAGTTTCGCCTATATATTGTTTGTGACAGTGATTGCATTGTACCATGTATATGACATTTTTGGAATTACAGTCAATGTGATGTTTGATAAGTCTAGCAAGTGCTTCGGTACGTGAAATGTTGTAAACGCGTTGTATTTCGTTGTTGAGGTAAGAGAGATTGTACGCACGTTTGTTGAGATAAGACTTAAGTTCGTTAAGACCCGGACATTTGACTATTTTGAAAATTTTTGATCACATGGCCCGCTGTGTTTCCAGTGTAGACGGTCAAATGCACGACAGTCAGGGCCTCAAAAAGGGCAAATCAAATGAAAATCTATAGCAAATCACTCGTTGCATGAAGCATTTTGGCACGCTCTCCGCTCATAATGAATATTTTATTCTAAAATCGCTTACCTTTTTCAAACCAAATCCGAAAAATTGTGCGCCATAACTCTTGTGCGATCTCTTTTGCCGGCAGTGCAAACTTTGAATAAGGGCATATTAACTGTATATTTAGTAAACAACGGAAAAAACTACCCGGAATTTTGACGTGAAGGGAACGAAGCGGCTCCCGTGGTGAATGAATGAATATTTGAAATATTTCCGTACGAAAGACGCGCAAAATCTTTTAGCTGGCGACCGCCGACCAATTTTTAGCCGATAGTCAATTGCCCCATCGGGACAAATTTCGGATCAAATACGCGGGGTGGGGGGATGGGTGCTTTTGGAATAGACTGATACATAAGGAGTGTTTGCGGAAGAATCCTTAGTCCCACATAGCAAGGCAACCATGCTGGAACACTGTCGAAAAGTACGTTTACAACAAATCAATAACGACTGTAATAAGAATAAATAAAAATTCGAAAGAGCAAATACCGACGACATGTTCTTTCCTCAGATGCTGTTTACCGTCAGTTGTCAAAAGTGGTTTCTTGGAAAACTTAAAAGTTCAACTCTTTATAAACTTGACCTCCGTTTTATAAGAGATCTAAACTTAGACCGACTAGTTTATTTTTTTCCCGTTTTCACCGAAAAGAAACCCGTGTCCAGCCATACATACAGGCTCAATAATAACGTGAATCAAGCTCCCTAATTATTATTGTGATGATGATGATGATGAGGATGATGATGAGGATGATGATGATGATGATGATGATGACGATGATGATGGTGGTGGTGGTGGTGTTGTTCTCAATGATTAGATGAAACTTCGGGGTTACTGAGACCCCTCGAGGGGTAGGATGCAGGGGAGGGGTAAATTTTTGGAATTTTTGGTGGGGCTGTGCCGCCGGGTTTTCCAATAATTATTGCTGATCTTATTTCAGTCCAAAATACGCCATACTTTTTAGTAGCCTGCGTGTAGACGTCTCCTTTTTCCTTTGTTGCCGGCTACTTTTCAGACCTGCAAAAACTGTCCCACTGGGTTTATTGCTGTGGAATTAAGATTAGTATTAATACCAAGGTCAACGGAACTGCATGAACAACAACAAAAGAAATAAAAAATCGTTCAAAAGGTGTGCCTCTTACTCCGTATTCTCCATTTTTCAATTCGCGATAAATGACATTGACCTTTGCACACTTTCGATCCAAATTTATGGTCACCGAGCTACAGACCATACCTTATGGGGCGGAGGCACCCCTATATATCTATATAGCTTCTAGGGAAGTATACCCTTCTGGGTTGAAAGAGAATTATTCGTCGAAGACTTTTGCAAATTGCCCTTTACTCAACTGCATTTATCAGATTTGCCAGTCTGTCTTCATTCTGGCCTCCTTCTCCCTAACTGGATACCACGCTAGTCCTCCAGACAAATATATTCCTCTCTTTCTCGTCGATCCCTGATGGATTGATATTAATTCTTATTTTCTTCTTCAAAAGATCCCATATCAAAGCAATTCAAATCTTGAGAAGGGAACTTCGTTGACCAAACCTAGAACAAAAGTGTTAGGTAACACAACTGAAAACAGCTGAGATAAACATGATAACGGTCGACGGAGGTGGGAATCCCGGAGATAAGAAGGAGGGAGAGGGGAGGGTAGGAAGCTGGAGTTCTAAGGTGGGAGACTGCAGAAAAATAACTTATCAGAGGCTGGAGCTACACGGAAAAGAGCAGGAGTTGGGAGAAAAAGGTACAGCAGCCGCGAGAACAGGGTACGGTAAGAAGGAGAATGCAGCGTGTACCCTGTCTCTCAACTTCACTCAAACAGGTACTGACACTGGCACAATTCGATCACACCTAGGTAAAATAAAAAAACGAAACTATTATAACTTCTCACATTCAGATCTATTGTTCTTTCCTGAATGTGCTAAAAAAAAAAAAACGGAGGTCACTTTGCGCTCAAAAGGGTTAAATCTCTGCCAAAGAATGGCTATATTTGAATGTCTCTATTTCCTCAGTTGAACGAGTGTTAGCAGCTCGACTTCTGACTGGTATCCTGTCGCTCGCGCGTAAGAGATGTCGCGTATTACGTGCGCAGTAAGGATGCGCAAAGGTACATGGTGCCAAAAGCTAAATCAAGCGAGTGAACACTGGCGAGTGCGTAAGTGAAAAGTTTTATTCTGGTTTAGTCTGCACTGATTTGGTTATTTCTTGAAATAAGTATCAAATCTGTGATTATGATCTGAGGAAGGGTATGGAACGTTTTGGCCCGATATAATTTTAAATGTGATTATGATATGGAATGAAGAAGCTTTAACTCTGAGCAGCAAATCCACACTGCGATTTCCAGGGATTTCGCCATATTTTACCAGGTCATCGCCACCTTCAAACTCTCAAAAAGTGGTAAAAGAGAACAATAAAACAATTCTTTCTTTGTCAAATCAATCCTGCATTTTATTTATCCACAGTATGATAATGTATTCACCCTTACAAACAGCCTTGTTTTATTGCCTTACTGATGTAACAAATTACTCAAACAGTTACTTCTACTCATCCCTTAATTAGAGCCTTTTTCTTGTTCCAGGACTGTGGGCTTTCTCTCAAGCCGTTTAAGCCTGGGCTTTTGGAACTTCTTCCATAAAGATCCGGGAAACTGAATTCCAGCCTGTGTAGGCGTCAGCATTGCCATATCCCTGACAATTACCGACCCAGAATCCCACGCGCACCTTTCCTTTGTGGATGTTGTTGCAGTGCCCTTCAATATGGCGGACGCGGTGAGGATCTTGATTGTTGCTTACAGCACCCAGGTACACAATGCCGTCAATGGGAAGAGGAGCTGAACACTCGGCACCGTTGAAGGTGAAATACCAGCGTTTGCAACAACGCTGGCAGTTATGGACTCTAAGAACACCAGTCCAGGCAACATGAAGAGCTGTCTCAGAGAAGTTCTTTGTGAATACACAGTCCTGCATCAAAAATAAGATGAAGGAAGTAAACGTTCTAAAATAATTTTTTTAATAGAAAGTGTTTCGGAAAACATTTTACATTGTTTCCTAGATTAGTCAGTTTTTTCGGATATTTTCGAAAACGTAGATTTTTTCCTCCGTATTTGAAAAAATCCGCGTCCACACGGACTGTATTAAAATCGTATTTGCACGTCCACACGTATACGCAAAAACAAGTCTAATACGCTAGACTTCACATATTGAGCATGCACAGGATACGAGCGCATACGCCTTGTGATAACCATGAGCCCGCGAAAATCAAAGAGTGTGCCACAATCTTTGTTTGGGTTCTCCTCGTGTGACTTTTATCCGCTTTTTAGGCCGTTGAAATGTAAAAATCTTCCCAAAAGACAAGTAAATAATAACAAGCCTTCTCCTTGCATAGTCAGCCTGTAGGTGTATGTAGGTGACCTGTAGCTGTAGAAGGGTAATAAAACTCGAAATAAGGCCAGACAAGAGTGGAACTAACATTCGGTTGATCGCCGCCATGTTTATGTTAATTTGTGACCGAGTGCACTAGACCCTAACTTTGACGTCATCGTATTCGAAAACCTTCGTTTTCGATCGTCCACACGAATACGATAAATCTCTGTTTTAAAAAATCTTCAGTCTGGAGAGCGTTTTCAAGAAAGCTCCGCCAGATTTGTGGCCGAAAACGCCGTTTACGTGTGGACGAGAGGTGCAAACGGAGAAAAAAAACTCCGTTTTCGAAAATATCCTGATACGTGTGGACGGGGTCTTAGTTGCAATGACAAATATACGGCGGATATAAGAAATAAAACTTTTTGTTTTAATTCAAAATATGTTATCATGTGTTGACTTGGTGAATTGATACAAAAATTACTGTGTTAGAAATAAGATGAAAAGAATAAGGAAAATATAAATGAAAGACATAGTTATAATAAAAACTAAAGAGCAAAAATTGTGAAAATTATACTATGCTAGGAAAAATGTTTCAAAATCAATTCCAAGAACAAGATTTCCTATTGGACGTCGGCGATTATAGTGATTCATTTCAGCGAAAAATATATGGTGTTTATTCTTCTCCATCCAAGAAGCATTATTTCGTAGACTCACCTTGATCAGACCATTATCTCTGGCGTCCTCCTGTCTCCAGACGCACTCCTTCCAGTTTTTAAAAGGCATCGCACCTGACGTTCCAGGTAATCCTCTCGCTCCTTTCTCCCCGCGCTCTCCTTTTTGGCCACGAGGACCCTGGACACCAGGCTTTCCTTTAGTACCATCCTTTCCATTTACACCAGCAGGGCCCACGACACCAGGAGGTCCCTGAGGTCCAGGTTTCCCTCGTCTTCCCTGATCTCCTGCAGCTCCTTCGCGACCATCTCGTCCATCCCGGCCTGGTAACCCAGGGGAACCAGGGTTACCATGCATACCGGGAATGCCACCATACCAAAAGGGAGGAGGTTCCTAATTAGAAAATAACAAATCCGAAACAAACACATTTATTATTCTACACAGATACCTTGTGCGGTATTTGATTTTTAGGTAAGGCCTGATCACTGAATATGAGTTGTGTATACAGAAAAAGGAATCACATCCCTCCACTTAATTAACAATTAATATTCAATAAATTTGTCAAACTGATCCCGCATGTCTTCCTTCCCCACTCCCCTAAATTTGGTGAACAAGACCTGAATCGTTTTTGTATGCTTATGTTTTGTCCTGCGTTTGTCCTGAGTTAACAATCTTAAACCCGGCAAGTTCACTCTATAAAATGTAGTAGCACATAGTCGTTTGATTACACTGCTTTTCATTATTTGCAATAGGTGTCATTTGGCATGTACGTGTTAATTTACATTTTTTTCTAATTTAACATAATCGTTTCCTTACCATATTTCTGGATGGTTGTCTAGTTTTGTTGTTCGCCGCGGCAAAATACACCAGAAAAGACGTCACAAACAAACAGCATTACCAATGACATGTCACACAGAATTTTCACAATTTCGTTTCACTGATCTGAAGTGGGAAGAGTAAAAAATGATCAGGTAGTTTGAAAGGCATTGTTCGCAGATAATGTAATTAGCTTTAAGTGGATGCCAAAATACATCGATCATTCAGTTGTAAAGTTTAGCTACTGATGCTTAAATTTTATTTTATTATTTTTTCGTAAAGAAAACCAGTGGTTCGTATTAAAAGTATGAAATACACTTCCGATTTTTATCCCTCCAGCTAACTTACTCAGTGTTGCCAAATGCAGACTTTACTTCCTTTAATCAATTCTGTATCAACTAGTTTGTTTTTTGTTTAATTTCTTTTCCTCGTGTTTAATTTTTTTTCCGTATGTTTACAGATGAAATCACTCGAAAACCAAAAGAAAATCGCAATTTTTTGGTTCAAGTTAGATACTAGAATTTGTGTGCTCAACTGTGCGATCTGCTCAAAGCGCGTTTGGTAATCTTATGAAAAATGTTATGTGCTAGTTAAAACAAAACGCATAATAGTGATTTATTGTGATATTATTAGATTTCCACAAACTTTAACATCAAACAACATTTTGAGCGAGATACTTTAGTCTCAAAAGTTATATGGAGTCGATCTTAAATTTACAAAGATTTGCTTTAACTAGGAATAGTTTTAAAAAGGTTGTTTCCCATTAAAATGGCCGTTTCTGAACGAAAATACTTTCTCCAGGTTTTTTAAACCGTACAGTGTTAAAAGAGAAGAAATAACCGCTTGTCTAGTAAAAACAGCCATACCTGTTCTCGTGGAAAAAAAGTTACTCCTTTGCTCCAGCTACTTCCTCGACAAACCGCAGTAGAGGAACCCAATAAGCAACTTTTCTTTAGCGCTGGAATATCTCAGCCTTCCTGTTTACTCTTGTTCGTGTTCAGGCGAGTTCTCTGTTTACCATCATCCAGGATTATGATTGAACTGTTTCAGGATTACGTTATCACTACAAGGCATTTACTGTCTGGTTACATCCAATGACAGCAACTTAACATTGTTTGTCCTCTTTGTTCATGTAGCAAACAATTGTTAGAGTCAGAATTAATATTGCCTCATGTGCAAATCATAGAGCTAACAATTAATAACAAGATATTTTATTTTTCTTACTCTCTAGCGTGGGGAATAAAACATTTTCGGGTGAATTGAAGATTTTTCCCTTATTAAAGTAAACTATTTTCGAGAAAATTATTCACCATTATTGCATCTTCCCATAACATTTTACTACTGACAACAATTTCATTATCGCTATTTGAATTGAACATACTCATCTTTCTGAGTGTGGACACGTTGCAGCAAACCGTCTTATATGAAAGACAAAGAACAGAAGTACTTTAGTACAAAAATGAGCTTTTTCGGTCTCATTGCGTCTAAAGTTTAGAAAAGGTGGAACAGTTTTGAAACTAGCCATCCCTCGATCTTATTTCACTCAGCAACGCACAAGAAAACGGATCTGATGATGCCTCGCCTCTTCATTGCATTTTGCTTTGAATCTCCAAATACAGTGAAGATCAGTTTTCAGTTCTATTTTTGAAGCAAACAATTGTTAAAATCAGACGCCATGAAGCTTACATTTGCAAACAACGTATGGTATTTTCCTTACTTTCTAACCGGTGAGCAATGAAAGATTTGCAGGATTTAAGATTTGCACACTCAGCTCCTTTAAAATGTAATTTAATTTCCGAATTAAAGTAAACTGTTTCCGAGAAACTAATTCCACTCAATTCTCTCCTAAAAATTTACAGCAACGTTTTCACTATCGCTATTTGATATGCTCATTTCTTTGTGTACATTTTCCAGCAAACCATCTTTTTGGGAAACCTATTAAAGACAAAGACCAGAAGTATTTTATTGCAAAATAGTAGGGAATTTTTTTTTAAACGGACCTTCCGAACTGATAACACTCTGCGCCGCACAAGACGCACGGATTAGTGTGACACCTCGCTTCTTCCTTCCATTTCGCTTCGAATCTCTCTTCAATGAAAATTAAGCACTCTCTGCCAAACACATCATATTCCCAAACAGCTAAAATTTGTTCCCACTCCGTACAAAAATGACCACAGGTAGGGACTCCGAACGACCGCCGGAAAATTTCATCATCAGTGAAAATAAAGACCAACGACCGTGATAAATCCACGTTTCTTAGGGATCTCTAATGTTTGGTGTCTTCGGAGAATTCGAAACATATTGAACATTGCACACTGACTGTAGCAATTTTAAAATGATGACGCTTCAATTTTCTACAGAGAAGACTGAAAATTATTTCCCAAGCAATCGCGCTGGCCACGAATACTGCACAAACGGCATTATTTGCTAATAATGTGATCTGTGGCAAGCCGACACATTGAAATGTCAGTGAATCTAAAAGTAAACTGCTAAAAATCGGAATAGTATACCATGGGACACGAGAGAGATAAGTTGATTCGGAATGCTCTTCCAATATTGTTCCGTAAAATACCAAAAGATGTGAAAGATAACAAGAGAGACTTCAAAACGCAAAGATTTTAATAAATTCTTTCTTTCTTCCTTCACACGGAAGAGTAATTTCTGTACAAAACAAAAGACGTAAATATGACTCGTTTGTAAAAACACGACCAATTAAATGATTGCGTCATCTATGTATGAAATATGCCTTCCCGGTTTATTGAATGAGTCATGGACTGTAAATTGGTTTGCATTGAACGGGTACGAACGTTGTTGATTCGAAAATAAATTTCTACTTTTGATCTTATTTTGAAAAGTTTCAAATATTTTTTCGGCAACGTTCTCACTGATTTGGTACACCAGGTTGTTTGGTTTCATTTTTTCCATATTGCCCTAATAAACAATTTCTGTACACGCCCCTCACTTCCTTTCCCTAATTTTGACTGAGTAAATTATATATCAAATTTTGCGTTTCTATGGTGGAGAAATTCAACTGACGATGTTGTTCACGCGAGCGTACGTAAGTTCGGAATTAAGTTAAAAATACCTGAGCAACGCAACTGAACTATGTCCATCATTTTATGCAACCGCGGGACCAAAGTTCAAGCGTTGAATACGAGTTGACATTCGGCTGGGGAAAGACAAGTTTTATGCTCTACAGTTTGATGTCGGTTCTCAGGGAAATCGAAATTATCGGTTATTTTACCAGGCTTGGCATCATTTATTCACGCTGTAAAATTTCTGTTCATTAGAACTCGCGCCGAATAAATTACAGATATTAGCACAAGCTAAATGTGGTACATTACCGGGATTTTACTTAAGGCTTTACAGTAACAGTGAATTTACCAAGAACCCCCAATATTTCGTTAGATTTGTTGGCGAAATGTTTTGAGCTACAGTTACGATCTCACCATTATTAAATATTCAGATAAAGCACTAACCTGAGTAAACTGTGCATTTCCATAAAATCGGCACATCCCGTCATCCGAAAGTTTTGTTAAATACGAACGCTTGCTGAAGTTTTGTATCACTTCTTCACTAGTTTCCATCTCAGGAGAATTTGACTCGTTGTCCGGCCAGGTTTTACCCTTCTTTCTCCTCTTTATCTATAGCTCACCGTTGCTCAAAGGAGGAAGCGAGAACGTCCGAAAATGACAAGCAAGTTTCTCACCTTTGCACCTTCAATAGAGAAGCAACACATAGCTATTTTTCACTACTGAAAATCGGACCGGCTTGGATATTGATGTTGCAATATCTCTACGAAGTTCACGAAACAATCTTCGCGGGTTAAATTAAAAAGAGCCAAAAAAAAAAAAAAAAAAAAAAAACTAATAATAATATATCGGCCGTTTGTTATGAAGTTTGTTACCATAATTAATTGACATTTAGATCGGTCAAAAATTCGTGTCTATGGATCATATGCCATGAGGACTTTGTTCTGCCCGAAGCCAACCGTGTTTGCATGAGCAAGCTTATGAGTTGACATTATTATTGATTTTAATCAATTCGATTTAAGAAAGCTCATTTACAGTGTCGTTATTTCTTTAAATACGCGCGCAAGTCTTCATGTTGATGTTGTTGTTGTTGCTCATAAGATTGCGAATTAAAACTACTTCTCTTGAAGAAAGAGGGGATGGAGATGTCCCCTGGGATACGAATTATAATGACATTGCACGCGTCCTTTTCGTCCCAACAAAAGATGCGATTACGACTTTGCAATTTCAGACCAGGTCACTTTCCTAGAGTCCTCACCTTTCGCTAGTGCTTACCAGCAGAAAATAAGAATGTAGAAACGAAATTGGTGTGACAAGTGATTATTCAAGACATGCGAACAACACTTAAAAAGTCGCATCTGCACGCAATTTCGTACCCGTTCTCAAATCTGCAAGTACACAAAAATTTCGTTGACGTCTCGCTCCAAAAATTAACAGTTTCTCACACAAGAGCGATCTTTATATCGCGCATCATATCGCCAAAATCGTTTTCACATTATATCGATGATTTCAAACTGTGTTTAAACTAGCGGTAAATGTCTTTGCGAATTCAGGGGACAATATTTCGATTTTTGTTGGGATTTCAGGCACGAGAACCTTTGGTGAGCGCTGATGCTGTATAAACTGCAGACTATAAGCTACGCGGGCCCGTTGAGCGAATGTGATGCCAGCTGAAACGTCTGCCTTGTATGACTCCAACATTGTGAAGATTTGACCGCCATATTTCGCTCGGCCTTTGATAGCGCTCAACATTTTAACCCTTGCAATAATTCTCAGCGAAATGACACTGGCGATTTTCAACGTGTTGCACTTAGTAGAACAGCTGGATCCAAATTCACTTGCGAGCCTCAATATCACGGAAGTTAGGTTATGTAAAATAAGTGGAAGATTACAGGATGCGTTTTTAAGTGAGATTGAAACGCTTTAGACCATGAATTCGTTAGACAAAAAACTTTGAAACGTTTTAGGGGCGGTGAATAAAACATCATATGCGAGAGAGTTAGACATATCTTCCCATCATTTGATGACAAATTAAACATCTCATGAGCAAAGATCAAACATGCCGGACCTTGGGTTGAAGAAGGCATGTTAATAATTACCAACAAACTTTCCCTATAGAACCAAGTTGTTCGGAGTTTATTGATCATCCTGATAAGGAACCTAACGGCAGGTTCTTCTGGGACTATTCTGGTGGTTCTATTGCGGTGTAGGAATAAGAGACCACACGGATACCGTTTCCCAAGAGAATACATATTCCTAACACACGATCCTCTTGACGGAAATGACCAACACCACTCCAGCGCACAGAATGGTCTGGATCGAGCGTGTGTACCCGACTTCCGGTGTTACGTCACGGGGTTAGTGGGCCGCACGTTTTCCAGTTTTGGAACTTATGGTATTGCGGTATGGAATTGCTAATCTTCAATTTCCAGCCAAACGTAAACTGTTTGGAGAATAGAATTGCTCACAAAGCACCACGAATCAGTAATACATAAAATGTTTTATTGAGAAACCTTGCAGTGACTCATCAGGAAGTGACTAAGACAGTACACCGGTCTGCGTTTCATTTTGCTATAAACAATAGGCTTACATTTTGTTCATAAATGAGTATTCCCCACTGGGGATCCTCAAAGTAATCGAATATCGAACAGGCTCAGAATCGTGGGGAGGGAACTTCCGTTAACCCTTTTAAAACCCTAAGTCGCATGATAAATAATTAATTCCATGATTCAGCAGCTTTTTAGATAACTGAAATGGCTCTTTTCTCATATGATGCTCAGAGAAAGTGTAGTGGTTTTGTCGATTTCGGTTTTAAATGAGCTATTTAGAATTTAATTTTTTTGCAAGAGTACTGTTACATTTTACTGACACCTTGTTACTATGAAGTTGCATTTAATTGCGATAAGACACGTGCCTTTCCAAAAGCCACCACAAGTCCGGAAATTAGGCAACTAACGGGTTCGTTAAAAATTTCTGCGAATTATGTTTTCAGTAAAGGAATCATAAAAATAAATAAATAAATAAATAAATAACTAAATAAGTAAATAAATAAAATCGGTCCGTGATCAGGGCCCGGGGAAATTTTGTGTGGGGGTTGGGAGGGGGGAGGGGGGAGGGGAGACAATCAAGGGATCTGAGCCTTGTTGTTGGGGGGGTGGGGAGCCAGACATGTCAAGTGACGTGTCAACCAGAGGGACTCCTTGAATAATT
This sequence comes from Pachyseris speciosa, assembly GCA_016490735.1. NCBI lineage: Eukaryota > Metazoa > Cnidaria > Anthozoa > Scleractinia > Pachyseridae > Pachyseris > Pachyseris speciosa. The sequence goes on along the minus strand of JAEMWC010000135.1, from coordinate 1,069,602 downwards.
TTGCTTGAACTTGCTTTGCAATGCACAACTGTTATCGCCACACTGACTCCTCTTTGGAAGTGAGAAATTTGCTGGTTGGAATCACTATGTTCTGATTATAAGACTGAGTGAATGAGGAATCAATCTCATAATCTCACCGCAAAGAGTGAGTAATTGCTATTCGAAAAAAAGTATGAAATTAGCGTTGGCCTTTTTTGGCAACACCATGAGAAGATCCAGATTTTTTTTGTCCATGTTAGCATAGCTCCATGCTTTTTTTGTTGGTTTTGATGGAGAGACGATCGATAAAACCTGTTATCACAAAATACGGTACAGCAGCTCCCTGATACTTAAGAACTAATTATCGAATTATTAGCTCCGAAACTATATTGGTGTAGAAAAGCCCAGAGAAATAGGAATTAAAAAGTATGAAACGCAAGGTTGTTTATGGATTAATGAAAAAATAATAATAGCAAAATAAAATAAATAATAATAATAATAATAAAAAACGGTTTACCTTCCTTTACGTTAATAATTAATGGAAACTAACTTTTTTAGTCAAGGTTTCAGTGTAAGCGGGGGCGGGGTGCAGCCCGGGAGAACTGGGGGCGGGAAAGTACGGAAGGCGGGAGAAGGGAGGGTGAGAAGTTCTAAAAGAGTTGGGGTTAAGAGAGAAAAATCCGTTTACTGGGTGCGCAATCAGCAGGAAAAGGGAGGAGGTGTTTCCCCCTGTCTCTCCAGTTACTCAACCAGGTGCACACTCGATCCCTCGTGAGTAGCTAAACCAATATTATAGAAAAAAAATATATACTCTCTCACATTCAGATCTTTTTGTCTGCGTAAAAGCCATCAGTGAACACCGCGTCTTTGTCAATATTTTGGTTTCCTTTCATATGAAGGATGAGCAGGTTTTGATAAAACTGTGAAATTTGAACTCAGATAAAGCATGATTTTGAATCGTGAGGTAGAAAATGATATAGGTTTATTTTTGTTTTCCAACAATGCGTTTTATTGCCATGTTTATTACCGCAGTTTGTGTGTTAATTTTCTTGTTAAGCTACGATGGCCAAAGACAGAGAGTATTTACGATCATATTTTGATCATGATAAAAAATTAACTAAAGCCTTGCTCAGCCACATTCAAATTTTCTGGCATTTTGTCGAATACTACCCAGTCAATTCCATCCTTAGGCTCTCAAAAGCTGGTTAAAAAAAAGCTAAGAAAATGAGCAATGAAAAGAAATTCATTTTTTTTTCCAAACAATCCTGCCTTTATTTAGCAACAGCATAATTTGTTCCTCACCACAGCCCTCGGTTTAATTTATGACTAATATAATGCAAAAAAAAAAAAAAACTACTCTGACAGTTTATTTTCACTTTTCCCTTAAAGCATTTTTTCATTTTTTGGCAGGTCTGGAGGCTTTGTCTCAAGCCATTCAAGCCTGGGCTTTAGGAACTTCTTCCACAAAGATCCGGGACATTGATATGTATCCTGTGTAGACGTCAGCATTGCCAGATCCCTGACAATTGCCGACCCAGAATCCCACGCGCACCCTTCCTTTGTGCATGTTGTTGCAGCGTCCTTCAATATGGCGGACGCGATGAGGATTTTGTTTGTTGCTTACAACACCCAAGTACACAATGCCATCAGTGGGAAGGGTAGCTGAACACTCAGCACTGTTGAAAGTGAAGTACCAGCGTTTGCAACAAACTTGTCAGCTATGGACTCTAAGTGCACCAGTCCAGGCAACATGAAGGGCTGTGTCAGTGAAGTTCTTGGTGAATACACAATCCTGTTTTATAAATAAGATGACGGACAAAAATGTACTAAAATAATGTTTCTAATAAGAACACCGGAAAAACTGTTAACATTTTACGTTGTTTCTTAGATTAGTCAGATAAGTCATTATTAATCCAAAATATGTTATCATATGTTATCTTGGTGAACTGATACAGACATTCCTGTGTTAGAAAGACGATAAAAAGAAGACAGTTAAAACTAAAGAGTGAAAAATTTGAAAATTAAACAATGGCAGAACTGAATATAGTGTTTAGTCTTCTTCATCCAAGAAGCATTATTTCATAGACTCACCTTGATCAGACCATTATCGCTGCCGTCCTCCTCTCTCCAGACGCACTCCTTCCAGTTCAGAGGCATCGCACCTGACTTTCCAGGTAATCCTCTCGCTCCACTCTACCCGCGCTCTCCTTTCTGGCCACGAGGACCCTGGACAACAGGCTTTCCTTTAGCACCATCTTTTCCATTTACACCAGCAGAACCCATGACACCAGAAGGTCCCTGGGGTCCAGGCTTCCCTCGTCCTCCCTGATCTCCTTTAGCCCCTTCGCGACCATCTCGTCCGTCACGGCCTGGTAACCCAGGGTAACCAGGCTTGCCGGGAATGCAAGCGCTATTGAAGCGAGAAGGTTGCTAGGAATGAAATGAAGAAGAGGCAGAAAGTCCGATTGTAAACGGTGTGCATAAATCCGAATTTACAATGAAAATGTTTTGCGAGGAGTTATTGCTAGTAACGTTTAGTTTACAGAGCAAAAATTACGTTGCTGTTACGCTTGCCTTGTATCAAATCTGCGTTTAGCCTAAAACGCTCTCTTAGGAAAACGACTGTTTAGGGGGTATTTTAAATTTAATTAACGTCTAACTGGTCACAAATTTGTTTATAAAATAACAGCGAAGTCTTGGCTAGTCTGGCACTGGCGAGTTCATAGTCTTCACAAAAATAATGAATGGTTTATGATACGTGCTAGGCAAACAGAATGGTCATGTTTCATTAGATCATGTTTCGCACCGCACCATTCGGCGGACTTCAATATTACAAGCAACGTTTCAGTTTCTTTGCCTGCGTGGAATAAAAAAATCGTTTACCTTTTTGCTAAAATGTTGACAGCGCTTGTTCTAAGCAAAACAAAAAAGTAGCTTTGAGCACCGTACTCTTCACACCGTCGAAAGCCAGTTGTAACTTGTAGGCCGAAAAGGATATTTGCATATTGCATGTTTACCTGGCGCTGTTTCGGTTGTGAGAAAACTCGAAAGTACAGTGTATTTGGTAGCTCGGGATGAAAACGCCAACTGGTTGCCGTAGTGTTAAGGAACGTTAACTCAAATAAGGGTATTTGCACGACCCATCTTTCAACGCGAAAATAACGCCAGCGGAAAAAACGCCTACCCGCGCCGTTCTGACTTTAAGTTCCGACTTCCCCCGATAAATTATCGACCCCTTCCGACTATTTTCCCCTGAAAAATAATTTTGGAGTCCTAACAGTATTGTCCTAGCAGAGGACCACCAGGCGCAAGGAACACAAGCAAACCAACACGAAATCAACTGTGCGTTCTCCTTTCTAGAACGCAATAACTATTGTTCCTTTTGAATATTTGAAATTCTGTAGCTGTAAATTAAAAGGGTTATTTACTATTTTCTTGACATTAATAGTCAAATTCTAGTTTTTGTTATTTACACCACAGGTACCCCATCATAGTTATTACGAGAGATATTTGATTGCTTAATAAAATGAGAACGATAGGTGATTGGAATGGGCACCCATCCTAGAATTGATTAACTAGTGCTAAGCTACATGTGTATTAATTTTGGCACTTTTTTCCAGTCTGTCATGATCATTCCGCTAAGCCACTAGATAAAAGGTAATTTTTCTGACGTCCTAAAATTACCGCTAACAGACATTTGGTGTATTTGGTGTTCTGTAGACTAAACATGATATTAACCAAGAGAATATTCCTTGTAATCGAAGTTATAATTCAATGTTCACGTTAATGTGATTAAACACCCTCAATGGCGCATTTTTTTTTAAAAAAGATAAAATCGTTAAAAAAGCACATGAAAAATGACAGAGTCGCATCAAGCAATAATGTATCAGTCAATTCCAAAAGCACCCCCAACTCCGGGCAAACACCCGGGCATTTGACTTTTTTGATCAAATGGCCCGCTGTGTTTTCAGTTTAGACTGTCAAATGCACTACCGTCAGGGCCTCAAGAGGGAAAAATCAAGTGTAAATCTATAGAAAATCACTGGTTGCATGAAGCATTTTGGCACGTTCCCCGCTCATAATGAATATTTTATTCTCAAGTCGCTTACCTTTTCCAAGCCAAATCCGAAAAATTGTGCCCCAAAACTCTTTTCCGATGTCTTTTGTCGGCACTCCAAGCTTTGGCTAAAGGCATATCAACTTTATATTTAGTAAACAACGGAAAAACTACGCGCAATCTTGACGTGAAGGGAACGAAGCGGCCCCCGTGGTGAATGAATGAATATTTGACATATTTGCGCGAGAAAGACGTGCAAAACCCTTTAACTGGCGACCGCCGACCAATTTTTAGCCGATAGTCAAATGCCCCACCGGGACAAAAATCGGATCAAATACCCGGGAGGTGGGGGAATGGCGCTTTTGGAATTGACTGATACATAAGGAGTGTTTGCGGAAGAATCCTTAGTCCCACATAGTAAGGCAACCATGCTGGAACACTGTGGAACACTGTGGAAAGGTACGTTTGCAACTAGTCAATAACGACTGTAATAAGAATAAATAAAAATTCGAAAGAGCAAATACCGACGACATGCTCTTTCCTCAGATGCTGTTTACTGTAAATTGTCAAAAGTGGTTTCTTGGAAAACGCAAAAGTTCATCTCTTTATAAACTTGACCTCCGTTTTATAAGAGATCTAAACTTAGACCGACTAGTTTGTATTTTCCCCGTGTTCACCGGAAAGAAACCCGTGTCCAGCCATACATACAGGCTCAATAAAAACGTGAATCAAGGATGATGATGATGATGATGATGATGATGATGATGATGATGATGAGGGTGGTGGTGGTTGTGGTGGTGTTGTTCTCAATGATTAGATGAAACTTCGGGGTTACTGAGATCCCTCGAGGGGTAGGATGCGGGGAAGGGGTAAATTTTCGGAATTTTTGGTGGGGCTGTGCCGGCGGGTTTTCCAATAATTATTGCCGATCTTATTTCAGTCCAAAATACGCCATACGTTTTAGTAGCCTGCGTGCAGACGTATCCTTTTTCCTTTGTTGCCGGCTACTTTTCAGACCTGCAAAACCTGTCCCACTGGGTTTATTGCTGTGGAATTAAGCTTAGTATTAACACCAAGGTCAACGGAACTGCATGAACAACAACAAAAGACCTAAAAAATCGTTCAAAAGATCTGCCTCTTACTCCGTACTCTCCATTTTTCAATTCGCGATAAACGACATTGGCCTTTGCACACTTTCGATCAAAATTTATGGTCACCGAGCTACAGACCGAAACGGCTAGAAACTATACCTTTTGGGCGGAGGCACCCCTATATATCTATATAGCTTCTAGGGAAGTATACCCTTCATGGTTGAAACAGAATTATTTGTCGAAGACTTTTGCAAATTGCGCTTTAGTCAACTGCATTTATCAGATTTGTCAGTCTGTCTCCATTCTGGCCTCCTTTTCCCTAATTGGATACCACTCTAACTCCTCCAGACAAATACATTCCTCTCTTTCTCAGTGATCCCTGATGGATTGAGATTAATTCTTATTTTCCTCTTCAAAATAATCCCATCTCAAGAAGCAACTAAAAAAAGAAACAACTCAAATCTGGAGAGGGGAACTTTTGTTGACGAAAACTAAAACGACAACAACAATAACAACAACAAAAAATAGGTAAAACACGGACAGCGGAGATAACCATGATAACGGTAGAGGGAGCTGGAAATCCGGGAGATAAGGAGGAGGGAGAGGACAGGGTAGGATGCGCGAGTTCAAAACCGGTGGGAGGTTGCAGAGAAATAATTTATCAAAGGCTGGAGCTACATGGAAAAGGGCGGGCGTTGGGAGAAAAAGGTACAGCAGTCGCGAGAACAGGGTACGGTAAGAAGGAGAATGTTGTGTGTACGCCTGTCCGGCCCCGACTTAACTCAAACAGGTACACACTGGCACAATTCGATCACCGTTAGGTAAAACAAAACCGAAACTATTATAGCTTCAGACATTCAGATCTTTTTCTTTCCTGAAAGACCTCAAAACACAACAAAGGTCACCTTGCGTTCAAAAGGGTTTTAAAAATCTCTGCCAGGGTATGGCTATATTTTTCTTTATTTCCTCGGTTGAACACGCGTTAGCAGCTCGATTTCTGACTCGCATCCTGTCCCTAGTGCGTAACAGATGCCGTGCATTGCGTGCGCATTAAGGATGCGCAAAGGCACATGTTGCCAAAAGCTAAAATCGAGCGAGTAAACGCTGAGTAAGTGAAACGTTTTATTCTGTTTTAGTCTGCACTGATTTGGTTATCTCTTGAAGTAAGGATAAAATCTGTCATTTTGATCTGAGGAAGGGTATAGAACGTTTTTGCACGATACAATTTCAAAAGTGATTATGATATGAAATGAAGAAGCTTTAGCTCTGAGCAGCAAATCCACACTGCGATTTCCACGGATTTCACCATCTTTTACCCGGTCATCGCCACCTTCAAAATCTCAAAAAGTGGTAAAAGAAAACAATAAAAGAATTCTTTCTTTTTCAAATCAATCCTGCATTTTATTTATCAACAGCATGATAATGTTTTCACCTTTAAAAAGAGCCTTGTCTTATTGCCTTATTGATATAACAAATTACTCTAACAGTTAATTCTACTGTCCCCTTAGAGCAGTTTTCTTTATGCAGGACTGTAGGCTTTGTTTCAAGCCGTTTAAGCCTGGGCTTTTGGAACCTCTTCTACAAAGATTCGGGACACTGACGCCCCCCCTGTGTAGGCGTCAGCATTGCCATATCCCTGACAATTACCGACCCAGAATCCCACGCGCACCTTTCCTTTGTGGATGTTGTTGCAGTGTCCTTCAATATGGCGAACGCGGTAAGGATCTTGATTGTTGCTTACACGGCCCAAGTACAGAATACCGTCAACGGGAAGGGGAGCTGAACACTCAGCACCGTTGAAGGTGAAATACCAGCGTTTGCAACAATTCTGAAAGCCATGGACTCTAAAAGGACCAGTCCAGGCAACACGAAGGGCTGTATCAGAGAATTTCTTTGTGAACACACAATCCTGTATTATAAATACGATAAAAACAATAATATTTATAACAACTGAATTGAAAGTAAAACAGTAATGGGTTTTTTGCCACTGGGTTACAGTAGGGAGTAACCAAATCCTCATATTAAAAACGGTGCCCCAATGTGTTTCGGAAAAACTGCTAACAATATCTGATAGGTCTTTTTCTTTTTTTACATTGTTTCTTAGTCAGTTTAATTAGTTGCAATGACAAAAGAACTGCATATAAGAAGTCAATCTTTTTGTTTGAATTCAAAATATATTATCCTATGTTATCTTGTTGAACATACGGTTCTGTGTAAGAAAGAAGATGAAAATAAACACTGCTAGAAAAGCTGTTTCAAAATCAATTCCAAGAACAAGATTTTCCATTGGACAGCATTAACGGCGTTTATAGTGATTTATTTCAGCGCAAAATATATTGTTTTGAATTAGTCTTCTCCATCCAAGAAGCATTATTTCAGACTCACCTTGATCAGACCATTATCTCTGCCGTCTCCGTTCTTCCAGACGCACTCCTTCCAGTTTTTAAAAGGCATCGCACCTGACGTTCCAGGTAATCCTCTCGCTCCACTCTCCCCACGCTCTCCTTTCTGGCCACGAAGACCCTGGACACCAGGCTTTCCTTTAGCACCATTCTTTCCATTTACACCAGCAGGGCCCATGACACCAGGAGGTCCCTGAAAAGAGGTTTCCCTCGTCTTCCATGATCTCCTTTAGCCCCTTCGCGACCATCTCGTCCATCGCGGCCTGGTAACCCAGGGGAACCAGGCTTGCCATGCATGCCGGGAATGCCACCGTAATAGAAGGGAGAAGGCTGCTAGGAATGAAAAATCAGAAACGTATAAGTTTAGTTTTGATTGAACAAACGCTCTGTCCAGTGATTAATTTCTATCAGTAAGATTAAGGTACAAATGCAGATATGGTTCATTTTATATACTGAACAGAATTTTGATCCGTTCAAACGAGAGAGTATGAGGTCATAGCCCCTTGGTTCGAAGAATGGGCGCTTTGCAGGATGTCAGTCACGTGGTACAAAAACGCCATGCTGGGACGAAAACAACCGACTGGGACTAGACAAACAAAGAAAATTTCCATTTTAAGTGATGTAAGCCGTTTGTTTGACTAGTCCCAGTGGGTTGTTTGCGTCCCAGCATGGCGTTTTTGTACCACGCGACTGACATCCTGCAAAGGGCTCATTATCCTGCTCCCCCGAAGTACTAGCATATCAATTCTTCCGTCCAATTATATTTGCAGTCATAAAAAAAAGTATATAGTCGTTCTTTCAAAGATCTTTGAAAAACTTAAATTAACTAAGTGCGTGGGGAATGTTGATGAACTCTATTCTTTCCACCAATCAATCGTGTACTGCATACCCCTGCTGTTCCCTGCTGTTCCCTGCTGTTCCCTGCTGTTCCGTTTTGGTTTATCATTGATCGTTGAGTTCAGGTTGTTACATTTAAAAGACATTCCAATTTAAGCTACGCATTACCAAATATTATGTGAGATTTTACTTTTTATAGGCATTTTCAGTCTTTTGTAATAAAAATGAACGCACTTTATTTACCTACCATATTGGGTGGTTTATCAGTTTTGCTGTCCGCGGGGCCAGAAAAATAAACCAAAAGTGACATCACAAATGAAAACCTCAAGGCTAGACGCACTTTAAACGAACTAATCACCATTTCTCTCGCACCTTTCTGCTGCCAACAAAGTAAATACAAATCAGTGGAAAGAATATTTTTCCATCAAGAACAAGAAACCCCATAGCGCTACAATTCGAAATCGAGTCTTTAAAAGGTTCCAAACCCTTTGACTGCGTTTGTCCAGTTCGTAGTAATTTTGTACCCCACTTCATACGGTAAGAGTTTTTTTGGCCAGTTTTAGAATTGATTCGATTTTTTGTTTAAACCTACGAGGATGTGCTGGAAATCATAATTCAGGTTGCTAGAAATTAGTTGTTTGTTTTTAGCGCTCTTATATGTTTCTGCCTCTTTTGTCTCTCATCTAATTTAATTTATCCCTCAGTTTTTCAATTACAGGGACATCGTGATTGAGGAGTGAAAATGTAAGATCATTATATATTCATCAAACTGGAGACGAATTTTGCACGGATTCTATCTTAAATGAATTTCGAGTTTCAAGGGATTTAAGAAAGTAAGCGAGAATTAAAATTTATCTTATTTAAGAAGTTTGTATGTTTTCAATCAGTCATGAAGAACGACCTCTAAATCTTCATGATCAGTTTGAAGGATAGCGCTTTGATCAGCTCAAAAAAAAAAAAAAAAAAAAAAAAAAAAAAAAAAAAGCAAGAGAATAGCCATACCTTAGAACACTGAAGAAAGCCACTTTTCTGTTCCAGACTACTACGTATCTGTTGACAATTCACTCTCGGTGAAGGAAGGCTAATGCGCTTTAGTTAGTGCTGAAACTTTTTAGTCGACTTCCTATTAAGTGCTGTTCGTGTTTCAGCGTGTTCTTTGTTTACTATTCTATAAGCAGTCGCAGAGCACCGATTTTAAGTTCTTCTTTGTAGTATCAAACAAATGTCAAGTCCTTCTACATCAATTGTACTCCGGGGCATGTATTAAATTTGCCATTAACCAAAAAGCTATTTTAATTTGTCTTTTTCTCAGGTAAAACTGAAGTTTAATAAATTTGCCATTAACCAAAAAGCTATTTTAATTTGTCTTTTTCTCAGGTAAAACTGAAGTTATAGCAAACTTACTGGTCGGAAAAAACCTGAAGTGCTTTTGACTTGTTGTTAACAGCAATGGCTTATAAAATTTTCATTTTTGATTGAATATTTCAAACAGAACCTGTTCTAATCGTACATGGTGTTCTTACTGAGAGAATGACTTCGTTAGCTGTCCGTAAAAACGCCGATAACCTCATCGCTGTTTATGTTATCCTTCAAGATTATGTATAGATATTAAATCCTGTGTCAGGTTTTATTACGGTGATGCTTAAATTAAGTCGGTATTCCTGAACCGAGCGTGGAATATAACTACATATAAAGCTGTTACGAAATACGGTAGGTTATGAATAAGTTGCAGAAAATCGTATTGTAACTGCATGTGCGTAAATCCAAATTGATAATGAAAATGTATAGCAACGTTCAAGACTTGCCCCTGAATCAATTCTGTGTTAACAGAAGAAATCACTCAAAAACCAAAACAAAAGCGCGCCGGATTTTTTGGTTCAAGTTAGATGCAAGAATTTGTGTGCTCAACTATGCGATCTTCTCAAGCGCGTCTGGTAATCTTATGAAAAATGTTATGCGCTAGTTAAAACCGAAACGCAGAATAGCGATTTATGGTGATATAATTAGATGTCCACAAACTTTAGGAATAACATTTTAGCATCAAACAACAATTTGAGCGAAATACTCTAGTCTCAAAAGTTATATGGAGTCGATCTTAATTTTACAAAGATTTTCTTTAACAAGGAAGATTTTTAAAAGGGTTGTTTGCCATTAGAATGACCGTTTCTGAACGAAAATGATTTCTCCGTGTGTTTAAAACCGTACAGTTTTCAAAAGAGAAGAAATGACTATAACCGGTTCTAAAAACAGCCATACCTGCACTCGTGGAAAAAAGTTACTCCTTTGCTCCAGCTACTTCCACAACAAACCACAGTAAAGGAACACAATAAGCTACTTTTCTTCAGTGCTAGAATATCTCAGCCTTTCTATTGACTCTTGTTCGTGTTCAGGCGAGTTCTCTGTTTACCATCATTCAGGATTGTGATTGAACTGTTTCAGGGTTACCTAATCACTAGGAGTGATTTATTGTCTAGTTACATCCAATTACAGCAACTTAAGATTGTTCAATTTGTCCTCTTTTAGTGTTTATGTAGCAAACAATTGTTAGAGTCAGAATTAATATTGCCTCATGTGCAGATGATAGAGCAACAATTAATAACAAGATATTTTAATTTTCTTACTCTCTAACGTGGGGAATAAAACATTTTCAGGGTAATTGAAGAATTTTTTCCCGAATTAAAGTAAACTATTTCCGAAGAAATTATTCACCATTATTGCATCCAAATCTTCCCATAACATTTTACTACAACAATTTCGTTATCGCTGTTTGAATTGAATATACTCATCTTTCTGTGGACACGTTGCAGCAAACCGTCTGATATGAAACACAAAGAACAGAAGTACTTTGCTACGAAAATGAGCTCTTCGGTTTCATTGAGTCTAAAGTTTAGAATATGTGGAACAGTTTTAAAACTAGCCATCCTTCGAACTTATATCACTTAGCAACGCACAAGAAAACGGATCAGATGATGCCCCGCTTCTTCCTTCCATTTTGCTTTGAATCTCCAATTACAGTGAAGATTTTCAGTCCTCTTTTGTGAAGCAAACAATTGTTAAAGTCATAATATCCCAACATGCACACCATATGCTTACATTTGAAAACAATGTATTATATTTTCCTTACTTTCTAACCGGTGAGCAATGAAAGATTTGCAGGTTTTTACATTTTGACACTCCTTTAAGATTTAATTTAACTGGTAAACTGTTTCCGAGAAAATAATTCCACCCAATTCTCCTCTAAAAATTTACAGCAACATAAACACTATCGCAATTTGATATGATCATTTCTTTGTGTACGCTTCCCAGCAAACCGTCGTTTTTGAAAACGTATGAAAGCCAAAGAACAGAAGCACTTTATTGCGAAAAAGTCAGGGGCATTTTTTAAACCGTCAACGACCATCCGAACTGATATCACTCAGCGACGCAGAAGAGCACGGATTTAGTGTGATACCTCGACATTAGCCAATTAAATAATGCCGTCATCTATGTATGAAATATGCGCGCCGTTTATTGAACGAGTCATGCACTGTAAATTGGTTTACATTGAACGGGTACGAACGTTGTTGATTCGAAAATAAATTACTATTTTTGATCTTAGTTCAAAACGTTTCAAATATTTTTTCGGCAACGTTGTCACTGGTTTGGCATACCAGGCTGTTTGGTTTCATTTTTACCTGATTGAACATTGCTCACTGACTGTATGTAGCATTTTTATTATGATGACGCTTCAATTTTCTACAGAGTAGGCTGAAAATTCTTTCTCAAGCAATCGCGCTGGCCACCAATACTACACAAACGGGAGACAAATATAGAGACCCCATGCAACAGACAGAAGGAATAATTTTCTACATTATTTGCTATTGATCTGTGGAAGGCCGGCATATTGAATTGTCAGTGAATCTAAAGCTAAACTGCTAAAAAACAGAATAGTAAGAACAAGTCATGCACTGTAATTTGGCTTACATTGAACGGGTACGAACGTTTTTGATTCGAAAATGAATTTCTATTTTTGATCAGTCAAAGTTTCTAATCTTTTTTCGGTAGCATTGCCATTTAGTAAGGTAGGTGTTTGGTTTCACCGTTTATTGAACGAGTCTTGCACTGTAAATTCGTTTACATTTTGAACGGGGACGAATGTTGATGATTCGAAAATAAATTTCTATATTTTTGATCTTAGGTCAAAAAGTTTAAAATATTTTTCCGGCAAAGTTCTCACTGATTTGGTACAGCGGATTGTTTGGTTTCATTTCTCCTTGATTGCCCCAACAAACAATTTCTGTACACCAACTGGAGAGCCTCTCACTTCCTTTCCCTAATTTTGACTGAGTAAATTATATATCAAATTTTGTGTTTCTTTGGTGAAAATGTCGCTTTGGTGGAGAAATTCTACTGGCGATGTTGTTCACGCGAGCGTACGTACGAGCGCAATTCGGTGAAAATTTCAACAACGTAACTGAACTATGTCCCGTGCCGGGGAGCAAAGTTCAAGCGTTCTGAATACGAGTTGACATTCGGCTAGAGAGATACAAAGTTTATGCTCTACGGTTTGACGTCGGTTATTTTACCAGGATTAGCATCAGTTTGAATTTTTTTCCTTTTTTTTTTTATTTACGCTGTATATTTTCCGTTTATTAGTGACTAGAACTCGCGCCGAATAAATTAGAGACGAATATTAACACAAGCCACTGACAAGCTAAAGGTGGTAAATTATCGGGAATTTACTTAAGGGTTTCCAAGAGCCTTTAATTTTGTTAGATTTGTTGGCGAAATGTTTTGAGCTACAGTTACGATCTCACTATTATTAAATATTCAGATAAGACACTAACCTGACAAAACTATGCATTTCTATAAACTCGGCACATCCTTCATCCGAAAGGTTTGTTGAATTGAAACGCTTGTTGAAGTTTGTATCATACAGTTCTTCACTAACTTCCATCTCAGGAGAATTTGACTCGTTCTTCGGCCAGGTTTTTCCTTTCTTTCTCCTCTCACTGTGGCTCAAAGGAGGAAGCGGCAACACATAGCAACTTTTCACTACTGAAAAGCGGCCCGGCTTGGATATTGATTTTGCAATATCTCTACGAAGCTCACAAAACAACGTTCCCGGGTTAAATATAAAAAGAGCCAAAAATAATAATAATAATAATAATAATAATAATAATAATAATAATAATAAAATCAGCCATTTCTTATGAAGAATCATTGTGATTTTGTTTCTATAATTAATTCACATTTAGATCCGTCAAAAATTCGTGTCTTCGGATCATATGCCACGAGGACTTTATGCTGCCTGAAGCCAAGGGTGTTTGTGTAAGCAAGCTTATGAGTTGACATTATTGATTTAATCAATTCGATTTCAGAAAGCTCATTTATAGTGTCGTTATTTCTTACGCGGATTAAATAGCGATTAATAGCGATTTCATAAGATTTCGAATTAAAACGTCTTCTCCTGAAGAAAGAGGGGACGGAGATGTTCCCTGGGGCACGAATTATAATGACATTGCATGCGTTCTTTTCATCCCAACAAAAGGCGCGATTACGAATTTGCAAATTTCAGACCACGTCACATCAAAAATCGTTATCACATTATATCGATGATTTCAAACCGTGTGTTTAAACTAGCGGTGAATATCTTTGCCAGTTCATGGAGATGACATTCCGAGTTTTGTTGGGATTTCAGGTGCGAGTGCCTCTGGTGAGCGCTGCTGATGTATAAACTGCAGGCTATAAGCTAAGCGGGCCTGTTGATTATTCATTTGTTTAAGGGGGTCTTCCATTCATCCAACTTGTTGCCATGAATGATGACAAACGCAACGATGAATGAGTCTCTTGTTGCCATAGCAACAGAACAACCTTTTGTCAAATATCTTTAATAGTGCTTCCTCGGTAAAAATAATTGAGCAGAAACACTTAGTCAGTGAGGCAAGAAACAATTTTTTACAAATTATGTATGTATTGCTCTATGCTGTGAACCTGCACTTGTGGACTGACGCTGGTTTTTTGCAGAGAGAAAAATCTTCAAAGTTTCACTTTGCCAAAAATGGGTATTTTCTGCCCATACCTACCATCAGTCTTTCAAATGTTATGAAAGTACAATTCAACAGATTGGCTTTATTTTGGTTCACTGCATAGAAGGTTTGTGTACCTCTAATTTGATCCCTAAAAAGCTGGTAAAAGTAAAATCATGAAAAGCAAATAGTTGTTGCCATCTACAAATTCCATGCCAGTTTCAAATTTCAAACCTGCATAGGGTCACAAAAAAAATTGCTGTGGTCAGGTTTTGCCATCTTTTCCAGCAATATCACAGCAAAAGTGATTGTTACACATGGGGATAAGGGTAAAAAAATCAAACAGTCATGACAGTGCACTTCTCCAGCAAAGTAATAGCATACAGATGGGATGTAGACAACATATCAGCTCAAAACTAGTGCAAGAATTAAATTAAAATCTTACCTCGCAAACGAGCAGTCTGAACAAATCTTTTTACGACTCAATTCTTTATTCAGAGAGTAAACATTACAAAACAGCTCTTCTGCTTTCAAATTAAAGAGGAAGTTTGAGGAAAAAAGGCAAACAATAGCTCTCTCAGCTCCCTTTTTATCAGCAACCTCAACCAAGCAGCCAAACAGCAAGAATCTGCCCCCGTTGCATCCTGGGAGGTTCCACATATCTTTGAGCGGGAAAGGCTCTTCCAAAACAGTTTACCAGACCAGGCTTCAATCCTGCACCAAAAGTTGTTCGGGCACCTTCAGCATTCAATGAAACTTCCGCCAGTGAAGATTGGAGCCCGGTGAGACAAGGCGCATCTGCCTTTAGGCCCTCTGTCCACGAATAACAAACTGTCGGCAGATTCAAGCGAGCGTTCGAACAAAGTTTGTTGTATTCGCAGTACCAATAAGCGGTTCTTTGGAATTGGCAAGGTTTAAGCCTTCTCAGCCCTTGATGATGAGCTCCGGCACCAGCAAATGACCCAAAACACAATAATTTAGGGCAATTTTGACCATTCCAAGGTAAATTCTGCAAATGATTCAGCCGACCAGAGAGTGAGTTCAAATGAGCCGAGTATGGCCACGTGACCAGCAGTCATGTGACAAGATACATGCATAATGATACCCAGTCCTCCATCAAATCTTTGGACAAATAAGAGTTTGAATATCCCCCCCCCCCCCCCCTCCAACTCACTTTTAGCAAAAAACTCATAGTTTCTTCATATGCTCTTCAGGGGAAGACCACTTTAAACGAGCCTCAATAATAGGAAGTGAGGTTATGTAAATAGGTGGAAGATTGCAGGATACGTTTTTATATGAGATCGAAACGCTTTAGAATTCATTAGAAAAAAAACATTGTCATGTTTTAGGGGCGGTGAACGAAACATCATATGCGAAAGAGTTAGAATTTCATTTCTGGACATATCTTTTCATTACTTTGATGACAAATTGAACATGTCATGAGCAAAGATCAAATATGTCGGGCCTTGGGTTGAAGAAGTTATGTTAATAATTACCAACAATCTTTCCCTATAGAACCAACTTGTTCGGAGTTTATTGATCATCCTGAAGTGGAACCTAACGACGGGTTCTTCTGGGACTATTCTGGTGATTCTATTGCGGACCTTGGGTTGAAGAAGGTTTGTTAATAATTACCAACAATCTTTCCCTATAGAACCAACTTGTTCGGAGTTTATTGATCATCCTGAAGTGGAACCTAGCGGCGCGTTCTTCTGGGACTATTCTGGTGATTCTATTGCGGGCCTTGGGTTGGAGAAGGTATGTTAATAATTACCAACAAGCTTTCCCTTTAGAACCAACTTGTTCGGAGTTTATTGATCATCCTGATGAGGAACCTAACGGCGGGTTCTTCTGGGACTATTCTGGTGATTCTATTACGGTTTAGGAATAAGAGACCACACGGTTACCGTTTCCCAAGAGAATACATATTCCTAACACACGATCCTCTTGACGGAAATGACCAAACACCACTCCAGCGCACAGAATGGCCTGGATCGAGCGTGTGTACCTGACTTCCGGTGTTACGTCACAGGGTTGGTGGGCCACACGGTTTGCAGTTTTGGAACTTATGGCATTGCAGTATGGAATTGCTAATTTTCAATTTCCCGCCAAACTGTTTGAAGAAAAGAATTGCCCACAAAGCACCAGGAAACAGTAATACATAAAATGTTTTATTGAGAAACCTTGTAGCGACTCATTAGGATGTGGCTAAGACAGTGAACCGGTCTGCGTTTTATTTTTCTATAAACAGTAGGCTTACAATTTGTTCATAAATGAGTATTCCCTACTGGGGATCCTCAAAGTAATCGAATATCGAACAGGCTCAGAATCATGGGGAGGGAACTTCCGTTAACCCAAACTCTGCAGAACAAGGTACAAAAACTATAAAACAGAGCAGCCCGTGTTTTGACTTATTCAAATTATGATGTTGTTGCCGGTCACTTGTTTGAGCTACTGGGATGGAAAAACCTAGCTTCTCAGCAGCAAATACAAAGAGCCACAATAGTCTATAAGTCTCTGCACGGTTTAGCTCCAGACTATTTATGTTCAAAATTTGAAAGGCGAGAAAACACGTATAACCTAAGAGTCTCTGAGACTAAACTTAATGTTCCATTGCCGCGCACAAACTACTATAAAAATAGCTTTACCTATAGTGGTGCCACTCTTTGGAACAGTCTTCCTCGTGACGTAAGACAAACAGAGTCTCTTAGGATATTTAAACGTTTAATCAAAGAAGAACGTTGAGGCACGGAATTCGTGGAAAGCAGCTATTAGTTAGGGGGGGGGGGGGGGGGGACAATCAAGGGATATCTGAGCCTTGTTGTTGGGGGGACGGAGTCAGACTGTCAGTTGACGTGTCAACCAGAGGGACTCCTTAAATAATTTTGCTTGAACTTGCTTTGTAATGCACCATTGTGATCGCCCACACTGACTCTTCTTTGGAAAAGAGAAATTTGCTGGTTGGAATCACTCTGTTCTGATTATAAGACTGAGTGAATGAGTAATGAATTTTCAACGAACTGTTGACAGTTTGGACACTGAGATGGCTGTTCATTAGACCACTACCTTGCAATTCATTGGTCTTGGTAACTTGCCAACGAAATTTGTGGGTGAAGGTTCTGCACTGAGACAATTTCCAAAACAAAAAGCAAAAGAGAAACAAACAAAATACTGACGCTTCAAAAAAAGAAGTTAAATTGAACAAACGTCAGGAATCAATCTCATAATCTTGCCTAAAAGAGTGAGTTTCTGCTATTCGGAAAAAGTATGAAAATTTGCGTTGGTCTTTTTTTGCCAATGCCAGCACCATGACAAGATCCAGATTTTTTGTCCATGTTACCGTAGTTTCCATGCGTTTCTCTGGTGGTTATGGTGGAGAGATGATCGATAAAACCTGCCATCACAAAATATTTTCAACTAAATTCACGGTACAGCAGCTTCTTGACACTTTAAAATTAAGTATCCAGTTATTAGCTCCGAAACTATATTGTGTAGAAAAGCCCAGTAATAGGAGTTAAACCGTATGAAATGCAAGGTTGTTTATGGATTAATGAAAAGAAAAAAAACCGCTTACCTTCCTTTACGTTAATAAATAATGGAGACTAACTTTTTTAGTTAAAGTTTCAGTGTGATTGGAGGCGGGAAAGTACGGAAGGCGGGAGAGCAGGGGGTGAGAAGTTCTAAAAGAGATGGGGGTATAGGAGAGACAAAATCGTTTATTGGGTGCGCGATCAGCACGAAAAGGGAGGAGGTGTTGTTTCCCTCTGTCTCCCAGCTTACTCAAACAGGCTAACACTTTTAAAATTCGATCCCTCGTTAGTAGGTAAACCAATATTATAGAAAAAATATCTTTTCAAATTCAGATCTTTTTGTCTTTCTTGAAAATGGAGACAACAGGTGTAAAAGCCATCAGTGAACACCGCGTTATTGTCAATAGTTAGGTTTCCTTTGATATGAAGGATGGAACAAGTTTTGATAAAACCGTGAAATTTGACCTCAGGAAAAGCATGACTTTGAATAATGTATGAGATAGAAAATGATCATATTTTGATCATGATAAAAAAATATGACTAAATGGGTGCTCAGCTACACTCAAATTTTCTGGGATTTTGTTTTCTTCTACCCAGTCAATTCCACCCTTAGACTCTCAAAAGCTGGTGAAAGCTAAGAAAACGAGCAATGAAAAGAAATTCTTAGCGGTTAGGGCACTGGATTTCAATGCGGTTGCCCCGGGTTCAAATCCCGCTCTGGCCGCTAGCTGGTGTGGTTCTGGGTAGTCCCTGGTTCAACTCCTCGGTCATCTGTTTGAATAGCCAACTGGTTTGCCTCCGGCCGGTTGGGATTCTTATCATGTTATGTTTATTTGAATTATTTGTTTCTCACATAGTCCTTATTTATATCATTATCCCTGAAAAGCCCTTACGACTAGGGGATAATTAAGTATAATGTTTTTTAATTTTTTTTTCATTCATTTTCCAAACAATCCTGCCTTTTATTTAGCAACGGCATAATTTGTTCCCGCAACACAGCCCTCGGTTTAATTTATGACTAATATAATGCAAAAAATTACTCTAACAGTTTATTTTTACTTTTCCTTTAATTAAAGCTTTTTTTCATTTTTTGGCGGGTTTGGAGGCTTTGTCTCAAGACATTTAAGCCTGGGCTTTAGGAACTTCTTCCACAAAGATCCGGGACACTGAATTCCAGCCTGTCTCGGCGTCAGCATTGCCATATCCCTGACAGTTACCGATCCAGAATCCCACGCGCACATTTCCTTTGTGAACGTTGTTGCAGTGTCCTTCAATATGGCGGACGCGGTGAGGACCTTGTCCGCTTACGCCGCCCAAGTACACAATGCCGTCAATGGGAAGAGGAGCTGAACACTCAGCACCGTTGAATGTAAAGTACCAGCGTTTGCAACAATTCTGACAGCTTTGGACTCTAAGAGCACCAGTCCAGGCAACATGAAGGGCGGTGTCAGAGAAGTTCTTGGTGAACACACAGTCCTGCATTAAAAATAAGATGAAAATAAGAATAAAGAATGACGTAGGAGCTATAAGCGGGATTGGGGACCGTAACGGGGTATCATTTTCAGTCAGATTCTTCGGATCTGTCCCTATGTGTTGTAATTAAAACGTTCCATTTGAAAGACAAAGCGCCACCATCTTTCTCATAAACCCTGCTCCTACCAAATATGTGCATCAGTCCTAAACGACCCGGCTGGGAGACTGCAAACTTGTCATTTTGAGCTGAACATGTAGACAGCATTTGATCCGCTAAAATTTATATATTATGAAATTAAGGTTTCGTCAACCTGAATTACGACTTTTCAGCGCCATGAGAGCTATGAGAAGTATTACCCCAGGTTAAATTCCTCCTTTCAAGCTTAGTAATTATCAAAGCAATGGAAGCAATCCCAGGAAACTCAGCGGACTGCAAGATATTTCTATAAAAAGCATTTCAGTCAGTTATAAAACATTTATTGTCAGTCCCTGTTAAAAGATGAGCAGTAAACATGTAAGTAAGTATAGCACTACTGAACATAAGCTATGTAGCAAACAATATTTTTCGTTGGGGAAAGTTCCGTGTCAGGTGGACTTGGCGAAAAGGTTTAAAGTCATCAACACAGGTATCAGCTGAAATCGGAAGTTCTTGAGTAATAGACTACGCACAGCTATGAAAAGAAAGGAAGATGTATTAATTAAAAACGTACTAGATATAAATACAAATATAACATTTGGTCACGTAGAGGAATGTTGTTGTTGTTTGGTTTTTCATCAGCTGCAGAACCTGAGGCAGTTTTCCAGCACATAACATAAATTAAGCCGGGGTTAAAGTTAGCTCGCTTTTCTTTTTGTTTTTGTGGCCGGTTAAATTACCCGCCCTTTGTTATGTAATAAATCAACTCAAAGCCACTTCATCACTGGAATGATGATGCATAAACTAGCACTAATAAAGTGGACAACATGAACAGCTGATGGAACGAAATTAATTGCCAACCACAACGGCAAATGGCAAGCGGACCGTAAACAAATTATATAGTCTGAGCGAAAACAAAGAACAGGAAGGAGCTCGAGATCTTTTATACCTTCCAGTCCTGGCAGGGATAAATGTAAAAGGAATCCAAATGTTCAAATTTGGTGCCGTTTGCACTGAAATGCAAACTTAACCCTTAAAAGACAAGAAATGACCTTTTCATATCCTCGGCAGTGTTTATAGCTCACAAAGGCTATAGTGGAGCCGAGCAAATATATCTTTGAAAAAATACTTTAAGTAAACATGATATGGTTAAGAAACCCAACTAACAGGAGGCAAACCAGTTGGCTGTTTACAAGCGTGGCCGCGAGCTACTCTGCCTTCCCTCCCCCAGTTTCTCGGCATCGGTATATAGTGTAGAACTCGGCTGCGGATGAAATTGAGGTTTACTTGCTCATTATTTTTTAGTGTCCCTAGCATCATTTTCTATCATAATGATCATATAAGCAGCTGACGGACGTTTCCTTCTTTACTTTCAAAGCAGCAAAACCTCTCCGTTAAGTTCAGCGCGAGGCAAAAAGAAATCAATCTTGATATGCAGGCCGCGAAAAATAAGCAACTTTCAGCGGGATTCACAACTTTCCACCGCCACAGTTCGAAAGTTGAACTCACCTTCTCAACTGTCCATATTACTGAATGCTTTCGTTCCGCGTCGTTTTTTCATTTTAATTACTTTAAAAAAGCTGAAAACTTCAATAAGTGTAAGCTTACTTTTCACCTTCTTTCCCCCTCGCTAGCACTGATCTCATACCTCAGCTGTTCACAGCTATAGCTAGCTATCGATTCCACGCACCCTTCCTTCCCTTTTGTCGCTCCTGCCAGGCTAATAGTTCATGCGGTCAATAAGTGTTATTCAATCTTTCCAAGACTCCCCTTGGATGCTCGGTTTTATTGTGGGGCTAAAAATGCAAATATTTATTCACTGAGGAGACATACCAAAGAAGAATTTAAAATTTAAGCACCATTTTGGAAAGAAGAAAAAAAAAATCAATTTCTACTGTTAAAGAATGGAATGACTTACCTGAGTGTGTCGACGAAGAGGGAAATCTTGGAAGTTTTAAGCGATCGTAACGATCTTTTTTAAACATCTTGAAGTATCTTCCTTTATTTTTGTAACGGTTTTAAATTTTTACGTTTTAAAAATAGCTTAGCTCTCTTGAACAATTTTAAATACTAGATTTTTAATGTTTGTTGAATATTTTAGATTTTCTTTTAGGGAGTTTGTTCTATAGGGTCCACCTCCTAAACTCTCTTTTTCGGGGCATTCTTTGTGTATTTGTCTCTATTTTACAGCGGTGATTATATTGGCGTGAACACCTAAAATATGTCTGGAATGTTTATTGTGTTGTAGCCAATCACAGGCGAGATCTTCACACCAAAGAAACCACAGGCAACAAACGGTTTCCTATCTGTCACGGAACAAATTATTTTCGTTTTGTTTTAATATTCAGTCTCTTTACAAGTAAACAATTGCTTTTCCTTCCTATTTGTTTACAGTGTGTGCTATAATAGCGAAGAATACAGGTTTGAACGATTTTGAAATAAATTACAAAGCCGAAGTGCCGGGCCGACGCACGCGACGGTTTGGCGTGCGAATTTTCAAACTTTTGGTAACGATCGAAATCGGTAGTTACGCCTGATCGCAAGTTACAATGTTGCAAGGTAAGCCGCTAGAATTTTCTGATTCCCATCGCTTCGTGTCTATTGCAGCAAGCGTTAACACTTTTTTGTTAGGTCAGGGAGATTTACTATTTTGGTTATTGATTATTCTTTTTTTTGGTAGCTAATAATAAAGTTGAAATTCGAGAGTTGTTCTTGTCGATGTTTTCGTTTCTGATAACATAATCCTCGCTAATATTTTTTTGTAGAACAAGGGGATTGGATTTACGTGCGCTAACGATTAAACCTTCGAACTACTGTGCCGGCAGAAGTTCCTTGATCGCAAGATCGCAAACTGGAAAACCACCGACCAAATTCAGCATCTATGGAATGATTGACACATCGCGCAAAGTAAACAGCCCAATTTTTGGTATTCCTTCCAAAATATAATTTTGCTTTTTCTCTGAAGGCTTTTTCTCTCAGGGGGATTACATGCTGTAGGAAACTGGTTATGAGGGGATTTAGCCAAGAAGATTTTAAGTCCCTTTGGCTGTGATTATTAGCACATTTTGCGGGGTCGGTACATTTCACTGACCCCCAGTCCATGGACTACCATGATGGACTACCGAAATGGACTACCTATATGGACTGCTAAATGAACTACCTATATGGACTGCTAAATGGACTACCTATATGGACTGCTAAATGGACTACCAAAAATGGACTACCCTTAATTACCTACCTTGAAAAAAAAAAAGTAAAGTTTGGTTGTTTTCATCGATTGATCGTGATCTCCACCATCTTGTTATTTTTAAAATGCTGCTGGTCAGCTTTTCTGCAGGCGCATTCACTCATCGTGCATGATGGCTGACAGGCTGCAGCTGGAGTAAAAAATTTGATTTATAATCTTCCAGGTGATTCCTTACCTGGCTGTCATGATGCTCAAAATGGTAAGTGACAGAAGAAGATACAACTCAAAAATAGATCACATGACCAGGCCCAGGGGGGTACTCCCTGAAAAATTGGGTGGGGGTGCAGCCTGCTTCCCAAAAGCCTTACCTTATTTAAAGTGCACCTAGCCCCAAGAATAGTTATTTTTTCCCGCTATTATAGTACTTTGTACATATTCCAAAAACATGTAGAATTTATTTTCAGCCTTCAGAGTTTTTTAAGGGGCTTACGATAAACTGTGCATCATTTGGTACACGACCAAGTCAGCTGGGGCGTGGGTCTATTCCCCAGTTGACTATTATTTATGCATGTTTACAAAGACGTAGCGCGATGATCAGTTTGTGACTTTAACTGGGGAAAAGACCCACGCTCCTTACTAGCTTGATCGTGTGACAGATGACGGCTAGATGTCGTAACTTTTACAGCCTGTAAAAAGTCGATATTTGGTTAAAAAAAAATTAATGGCGCATTGTGTTTTGAATAGGTGTAAAGATTAAATTTAGCGAAAAAAAATATTTCGGTGTTAGGGGCACTTAAAGACCAAAATATCTGTGATTTTCCCTACCCTATTTATAACAAACGGTTATAAATTCAAATTTTTACTGACCATCCAGCGTGTCAGCCATCAAACGAGAGGAATGAATACGCCTGCAGAACAGCTGACCAGCAGCATTTAAAAAATAACAAGATGGTGGAGATCACGATCAATCGATGAAAACAACCAAACTTTACTTTTTTTTTTTTCAAGGTAGGTAATTAAGGGTAGTCCATTTTTGGTAGTCCATTTAGCAGTCCATATAGGTAGTCCATTTAGCAGTCCATATAGGTAGTCCATTTAGCAGTCCATATAGGTAGTCCATTTCGGTAGTCCATCATGGTAGTCCATGGACTGGGGGTCAGTGAAATGTACCGACCCCATTTTGCGCGCAAAAGAAAAAAAAACACGATTATCTCCGATCGCAGTTCTTCTTACCAAAAGAATCTCCGTAAATGTCCGTAAACTCGCATCTTACAACCCAACGGCTTTATATTGTTGAATGCATATCTGAAAATTTATTTTTCTAAGAATACACGATTGTTCATTTTTTATTGTCTTCATTTAATATGTCGTAACATGGAAAGCCGGTCGTCGTCGCGTCGCGTTGGCTTCTAAATTTTTCTTTCTAAAATCGAACGACGTGCTGAATGCGGTCCTCAGCACTGATCTCGGGGAGCAGTGGTGTTTTAAATTCCTAATAAGACAGCTTGTATCCTTAAACATGTTAAACAAAACGAAAATAATTTGTTCCGTGACCGATAGGAAACCGTTCGTTGCCTGTGGTTTCTGTGGTTTGAAGATCTCGCCTGTGATTGGTTACTACACAATTAACATTCCAGACATATTTTAGGTGTTCACGGCAATATAATCACCGCTGTAAATGTCTTGAATAAACCGATATATGTGATGAAATATATAGTCATCTTGATTTAATGTAAAAATCGTAAAAATCGTAAAAATCACATGTTAGCCTTCACCTTGATCAGACCATTGTCTTTCCCCTCATTCACGTCTTTCCAAGCGCACTCTTTCCAGTTCTTCAAAGGCATCACACTTGGCTTTCCACTCGCCCCGGTCTCTCCGCACTCTCCTTTCTGACCGAGAGGGCCCTGGGCACCAGACTCTCCTTTAGCACCATTCTTTCCATTTACACCAGCAGGGCCCATGACACCAGGAGGTCCTTGGAGTCCGGGTTCCCCTGGTCTTCCCTGATCTCCTTTATTTCCTTCGCGACCATCTCTTCCGTCACGGCCTGGTAATCCAGGGGAACCAGGCTTGCCATGCATGCCGGGAATGCCACAATGACAGCTGGACGGAGGTTCCTCAATTGGAAATCACAGATATATTGACCTAATTTTCAATAACACCAACACCTTGCTTACGTCTTTATGTCTGTGTGTACATTTTGTGAGGGTTTGTGACGTCTTCTTGGTACTCAAAAAATGTAAACTAAGGTTACGTGGAAGAGAATTTAATTATGTTTTTCGGTTGATTCAACACGTTCTAAAACGGTTTAACTCAGTTTAAACAGAGCTATTTGGAGGACGGAATCCGCCATTAATCAACCACTGGTTTATTTCGAAACTCATAAATTAGTCTCTCTGAGTAATTTTCCTGATCATATTTCACTCCTGAGGATTTTATGCTTCGCAGTTTTCAAAGTTTTTCAATGCACATTCAAGGAGAAATAATTTTTTTTTAGGTTTTCTAGATTAAAACGTCACCAACAGTAAACAAAAAAGAGCGCTTGTGTTTGAATCACAAAATTTCTCGTTTCTTACTTTAGGAGTTAGACGACGTGATGTCAGTCAAATAACGTGACAACGTTTTACCATTTCGGTGATTTTCTTTTATAATTAGATGAACCATGTTACAATGTAGTTGTTGAATTATGTCAAAGTAACAAATTTAAGGACGGTGCCTCCTAATACGAAGATATTTTTTCGCGGATTATCACTATGCTAAAATGTAGATGTTGGTAAGGGTTAACGAAAATTGAAAAGAAAATTGGGGGTAACCGTGCATTTTTCAGAGATAATTAAGTCCAAAGCTGCAAAAAATAGAGACTTGTATTTTTTTCGCTAAAAAGAAAAGAAGAAATATTTCTCTGAACATTTCCTTAGAATTCCTGTTTACATATACCAAGGCAACAACAAACCACAAGCTTTGAAACACATAACAACTGGTGACATAAAAACTACTTTTTATGTGGTATTTATTACAAAATCATTGCATTGGAGGCATTTTGGGCCCTGACTGCTCCCTTTTAGTTGAGCAAAAACACAGGCTAAATATATTTTGCGAACTACGAAAAAATTACCATGTGTTGAGTAGGCTTACCACTTTCGTTTTGTGAGGTAAAAAGTGGAGGTCATCATGCGTTTTTTAGAGCTAAATAGGTTATTTTCTACTTTTAAGGCGCTGTTTTGGGGGCTTGAGAAAGTTTTTGCTCTACCCCCTCCCTAGTAAATGAAATATTTGCTTGTCTTTTCCTTGGGCATGCTGGGATATCCGGTATGCCGACACATGCTGCAACAAAAAGTTTTCTTGATTCTTCGGGAATTAGAGGACATTTTTTCAATGAAGATGGCTTTGAATGTTCAGAACAAATTCGAAGACGTTTTGAGATGTGCATTTTGCGTAAATTTCAAAGTTTTTTCCAGTATAACTTGCCCTTCTGGGCTCTGGCGAAGTGGAAGACAAACACGTACGTATAAAGATCACGTTTTGTAGTTTTGTCACTTTTGCAGTTGTTTCTTCTGGTTGTATTATCTGTCTGTCGAAGGAGTTTTGAAATGCATAAAAACTACGCAGTTTGAGGGCCAGTATTCGTGATTCCCTGCTTCTAGTGATTTTCGCAGTATTTTATTCAGGCAAATTAAGTTCAAGCTTTTCATCAGTTACGAAGGAAAGACATCGTGTTATGCATGTTATATCTTACGTTCGATGAAAACATCTTGCTTTTTATTATTGTTGAAACAGCAATAAAATAAAAGAATAAAACCGAAACGGATTTGTTGTGTATTAAACCGATATCTGTAGCACATGACTTTTTTAAGCGATTCCTTTGAATCAGTTTATACAGCGATATGTTTTGATTAAGCTTAAGTCTTATATTATTTGCCACTTCACTTCAATTGCTTTTCCCGGCGTGATTCAGCGTAATTTCATAAAACACACCACAATAACGCTTTCGTTTACGGGTTTTTGGTGTAGACAGCCTGTTGCCAATCCTGTAAAACTATCCGCTAAATCAAGAGCTTACAAAAATACGATAACCATCAAAACAAACAATCTTCTGAGGAAATCGCGCGAGTAATCGCGCAAGATAAGATGGTTGCGTGGTGCGCAAAACGAATGCGCACTAGCAATAGGAGGCACCGTCCTTAAGGGAAATATACTGAGAATTGCTCTCTGGAAGAGAGTCAACAACATCATTGTCACCTTTTCTTCGTGGTCCAAATTTCCTGAGACAGTACATTGTTTTTTTTTTTTTTTAGTTAAGGAAGGCTGTCAATGTCGTGGACGTAGATGCGAAAACCTTTGTGGGGGAAGGGGGGGGGGGGGGGGGATTAAGAAAACAAAACGAAATGTATGGCAACGAATTTTCACCGTGGCATGGTCATTTTTCTTAACCGAATAAATCTTCGGAAAGGATTACCCCATCTGAAGCAACTGAATGAAATTTCTTATCGTACCGGCAAAGCAAAAAACCTGTAATGCTCATCATAGATTTAACTATTAGCTGGCCGGCTTGTCGTAACCCGGATCCCAAACCTTTTTCATGTGTTCACCTTTTGTTTGGAGTTTCAACACAGTCGCCTTGCATTATATATTCTGTATTTTCAAAGCAGATACCATAAACTAAACAGAAGCTTTTTCCCCTATGCAATTACCCAGTTTTTCAACTAATAGTTGAAGCGAGATGAAAAGCAAAGAGAATTGTTGCCTGATGAATATTTCCGTTTTGACTTTTTTGCTCACCCTGTCATTGCATTGTTGGTTGGTTTCGGTGTCCACTGCGACGGTAGAATAAACCGTGACTGACATAACCAATAAACACAACAAGGCTGTAGACACAAGCACTTTGCAGAGATCACTCATGTTTCACTTATAGTGCGCTGTGGAGAGAATTGAACATTGGTTGCATAAAATGAGATAAGCCAATAAAAAAGAACATAGACTAACTAAATTAAATCTTTTAACTTGAGTCCTAAAGCGAAGTGCAGTGGCTATGAGCAATCACTGATTATGAGCACGACGATGAGACGTTATCGTCAACTTGAAGGTGACAAGGTTAGTATGACATCAGACAGCACCGAATTGATAATTTTACTTTCATAATGGATTACCAAGAGTAGACTGAGTTCCACAAAACTTCTACAATGTCTCCTTGAATGATTTCAAAAGGGACCATGTGAAAGAGATCTGTCATTTGCTAAGAAGCCCAGGGATTTGATCTATCCACGGGCTCCGTCTGCTTTGCGAAATCACCTCGATTTCTATTCTCCTGGATTAGTTAGTGTTCTATTTTATCAAAAGCAGTTGAACTTTCTAATGAGCATATATAGATGATTTTTGAGCGAATTGTTTTAGTTTTAAAATCGTTCCAGGTTCTCGAGTTTGTCTTTTGTACAGAAAACAACCAGCTCTCAGCTGACCCAGCGAGAAATGGTGCTTATTCGTTACCTCTCAATTTTGTACTGAGGATTCCTTAGGGAAAACTACCGTTACCCTTTTCGGTCAGTCTCTTCCAGGAGTATTACATGGCCGCATGGCCGCTTTGAGGAGGAGAAAATCAAACATACCTTTAATCGCTGAACTGAGGGTTGCCTTTCTACTCCAGTTACTTCTTAAACAATTCACCAGCTTTGAGGGGGCGATAAACAATTGGAGTCTGCGCTAGAATCCGTCAGAATAAAGATTTGACCATGGAATGCGGACTGTGGACCTTGTGCGACGGAACAAACATAATGAACAGCGCTGGGCATAAACTCAGTACCTTCGGACTGAGGTTAAAATGCAGGCTAGCGATAAAATGATGCTGGAATAGGTAAAGTGTATATCAACAACATAGGCACGTGATGACCGTGAAAGTGGCTATTGCTCTGAACAAACGAAAATAACCAACTTCAAAGTAATTGAACAACAGTTTTTGACTGGCAAAAGCCACGGCAAGGTGAGTGGGATTTTGTTTCAATAATTCCAAGCGAATTTTACTTTGATCTTCCCTTCCATTGCTAGTGGTGGACATCGTAAAAACCCCGGAAAAGAGAAGCACGCGTTTTCAATCTGTCCCATACGTGATAATAAACAAAGAATGGGGAGATCATAATCTCTATGCTGTCACGAGCATGAGATAAAGGTAAGAGCTGTTTAGACAAGATTCTCCAAATTGGCGAGTCTCCAAAGTACCCTCAATCGGTTGAATTAATCCGACCCAGGTTTGTATTCATCTATGGCTAGATTCTCGTAAGGGGTCGCGGTTATTTACTCAAGACTGATCACGTGATGAACAGTATAAAATCAAAATGAAATCTCAGCGGTAATCGAAGTAATTTGTTGAGGGTCCCCAAAGAAATTTTTCTACATTGAAACCAGGGCGCGCCTTCATCGTTTTTGCACACATTGCGTGCCTACGTTATTGATAGTACATATAACCCAGTCATAACTCGGACTTCCTGTGAAAATTCTGAGTTAAAAATGCCGTCTGTTCTTCATCGTCTTTCATCCACAAAGCTTACTTCCAGCACTTCTACGCAAGCGCTAACGGAAACAACACAACGACTAACAAGAAGAATGCAGCCACGTTGGGTTATATTACGTACACGCAAACGTCGATCCACCATGTGTTTTTGAGGTCGGAACAGCTAACTTTGTTAACCCTCTTTGTTAACCCTCTGTGTAAGGAGAGAGCTATAGGTTTGTTGTAAATGTAGAATTTTGATATTCGGGCATTCTTATTATTAAAACGTTGACCACAAAACTGTGTAATTTTGGTGTTATTCTTTGGCCAAAAGACTAGCATTTTATGCTTTGCTGCCAAACGGACAGTGATATACAGCGGAATTCGGGAATTGAAGTCGATCCGTTGGCTGCGATGATTGCAAGGTACACCAGTTGGTTCAAGGGGATTAGTTTCTAAAGAAACTGTGGTGCTGCGTCGGTGGGGGAGTGAAACACGAAAATTTGGTTTAGCAAATCCTTTAGTTCAGGAAGTGGGTAAATGTGTCTTGTCATAAAGCAAAGCAATGTTATCACAAAGCCCTTCCAAAAGGCTCGAAAACCCTGAAAGTGAGATTCGGTCTCTGTGCTTTAAAGCACGTTTAAGAAAAGAGAGAAGATCGGTTCGTATTCACTTAAAAGGCCATAAAAGAGCTGGGAAGATGGGAGCGCTTTTG
The DNA here is from genome assembly GCA_016490735.1 of Pachyseris speciosa. Taxonomy (NCBI): domain Eukaryota; kingdom Metazoa; phylum Cnidaria; class Anthozoa; order Scleractinia; family Pachyseridae; genus Pachyseris; species Pachyseris speciosa. The sequence continues at coordinate 1,039,703 of JAEMWC010000135.1, read as the reverse complement.
CATTTGTTTTTTTTTTTTTTTTTAATATCACCCGGATATAGGGCTTCTGTCGAATATTAAATATTCAAGCAAGCAACACCGCCGAGTCTTGGAATGGGCTCTGTTTGTTTGTTTTTGTTTTTGTTTTTTTTCTTTTTACTTGGGCCTGAAAGGCACCAAGTCTAGGATTCGGCTCTGTTCTCAGAGAATTCCGCCTTAATACCCATCCCGACACCCATTCCCATAATCCTTAAGTTTTGCTCTCCCCAATATTCCTCGGTTTCTCAAATCAAAGAACAACTAGAACTCGCTCGCCTCACAAAATACGCCTGCAATGCAGGCTATCATCGTTAGTTTTAGTTTTCCGAACTGATCTCCAATTTCCCGCCAAACTCTTTGGAGAGTGATAAGCTTGTTAATGAAGAGATATTGATCATAATCTTTATCAATGTGACTTCTGCTCTTTTCCCTATCTGTCCTGTTTTATTTTTATTTTATTTATTTTATTGATTTTTTCTTTCATTTTCTAAAATGATTTTTGATTTTGTTTAACGTATTCTTAAGACGAATAATCATGATGATGATGATGATGATATAATGACTGCTCCACCTCGATTAGCCCTAAAGCTATTTGTGGCGCAGTCTACCTACAATTTTCTATTCATAACCGGCAAGGATCTTTATTAAAGTTAAGTTATCACGTTAAGTTAACTTTATCAAGTAGTGTATGTACCTTACCTCAAGTAATGCAATATTGCAAGTAGTGATCCATGTGTGGATTGAAATAAACTTCTGTAAACTTATGTAAACTTAAAACTTGTGTGCTGACAATGCACTAGAAATGAGTACTAGGTAAAAAATAGTTTATCATGAGAACCCTTGATTGCAGTGATTCATTAGAAGAGACTATGGCAGTGTATCGGTCGGCATTTTATTTTGCCATAAACAATATGCTTACATTTTGTTCATAAATGATTATCAATCCAGCATGTCTGGTCATCTAAACCAAAGAGACTTTCTTTCTGGCGGCTGGCTGCATATTTGCATTTGATCCACTCAGGCTCCTGCCTACTGCATTTCCTTTGTTGTAAAAGCAACTGCACGGCCTCCTAACGCTTTAGTGACGGCTTATTTCGATGCATTTTTTTCATTTCGAAATGCCTTAACCACCTCAGAAATTCGAATCTAATTGCTGAAAACACATGACTTTCCAAACCCACAAAAAGCTCGCAAATAGAGCGTTTTCATTCACGTGACTACGACCATATTGAAACAAAAGAAAGTATTTGCATAAAAATAGAATGCAATTCCCAGAGGTTTTGTCTGGAACACCAACATGGCCGCCGTGAGGTCATGTGAAAACACTCTACTAGGAAAATAAAGAAGTGTATAGTACAGTTAAATCTCCCAAAAGAGTGTGGCTTTTGAGAAAATCCTACTCGAGACACCTGGTGTTTGTTATGACCTCTCTTATAGATCAGTGAGAATATATGATTTCATACATAACAAAATCAATAGAGCTAAGGTGAAAACAATGAGAACGCTTGCACAAGAATCTTCGCAGTTTTTAATCTTTTTCAAAAAAATAAATTGTGTTAATTGGCGCAGAAAAATGGGTGGGGTGTGTGTCTGTGTACGTGTCGGAGGGGGAGAGGGGGGGTGGTGTGTACGTGTCGGAGGGGGAGAGGGGGGGGGTAGAGGGAAAGAGGGTGGCAAGGCACATTCCGAACATAAACTCTGGGAAAGACCAAAGTGTTTCTGGACTGGAACCCACGTGCTCCTGTAGTGGATTAATGCAAAATAGGTTACTTCGATTTATGCTAGAGAAAATGGAAATGAACTTCTCTTGTCAAGGATTCTGCCTTCACCAGAAGAGAGGAATGAGGCGGGGTAGAAAGGAGGTGGGGGAGGGATGGGGGGGAGGGGTGGTTAAGGAGGTAGAAATCCGGGAGAATAGGAGGCGGGAGAGAAGAGACAGTGGAGTATGGGAAATGGGAGTTCTAAAACGGAGGAAGACTGAAAAGAAAATATATGTTGGGAGTGGGGGCGACGCAAAAAGGGCGGAAGTCGAGAGAAAAAGGTACAGGAGAAGGAAGTGGAACAAAAGGGTTCGGGAAAAAGGATGGGTTTCCCCCTCTGGGTGTCCCCCTCTGCTCCGACTTAACTCAAACTGGTGCGTGAGTATATTTGTTGAGAAAGGGATCGGTTTTGTCATTTTCATCTGAGGGAAAGTGTAAAAGATTTTAACCCAATCCAGTCCAATGAAAAGTGATTATGATATGAAATGAAGAGGCCTGAACTCTGAGCCCGCAGTAACCCACACTCACATTTCCTGGGTTTTTCGCCATCTTTTAGCTCGTCACTGTTAACTCTCAAAAGTAGTGAAAGAAAAAGAGCAATAAATCTTTCTTTTCCTTATCAATCCTGTCTTTTATTTAGCATCAGCATCACAATTTGTTCGCCCCGTTTTATGGTCTTACTGATATTACAAACTACTCTAACAGTTCATTCCACTATCCCCTTAAAGCAGTTTTCTTTTTGGAGGACTGGAGGCTTTCTTTAAAGTCGTTTAAGCCTGGGCTTTAGGAACTTCTTCCACAAAGATCCGGGACACTGAATTCCAGCCTGTGTGGGCATCAGCATTACCCATGGAATGACAATTACCGACCCAGAATCCCACGCGGACCCTCCCTTTGTGGATGTTGTTGCAGTGCCCTTCAATATGGCGGACGCGGTGAGGATCTTGACGGTTGCTTACACGGCCCAGGTGCACAACACCGTCAATGGGAAGGGGCGCTGAACACTCAGCACCGTTGAAAGTGACGTACCAGCGTTTGCAACAAGCCTGGCAGTTATATACTCTAAAAGCACCAGTGTAGGCGACATGAAGGGATGTGTCAGTGAAGTTCTTGGTGAATATACAGTCCTGTATTAAAAATAAGATGAAAAGAATAAGAAAAAAAAGTACTAAGGATAATTTTGCTAAGAAGAACATAAGTTTCGGATAAGCTGTTAACAAGGACAGGTCTTTAATTGTTTTTTTTTTTTTTATCAGTTCCAAAGAAGATTTGGCCAAAATGCGACGGATTTTACAGATTTCTTAGTCAGTTTACACTGAAAAAATATGCGGCATATACTGACAGAGAAGTCACTCTTGTTTTAATTCAAAATGTATTATTCTATGTTACATAGGTGAACATGCAAAACCTGTGTTAGAAAGAAGATGAATAGAATCAGAAAAAAAATGCTGGAAAACGTGTTTCAAAATCAATTTAGCCTTCGTAGCAAGCGTTTCCGTTTGGTTTCCGAGCAAAGAAAGACCAAGCAACGGGATTTTAGAAGTTTTGGCCGCGCGAAAAATGGGTCAAGAGAAATGAGGGGAAGAGGAGTTTTTTCTTTCCCTCCTCACCACCTCCCCACTCTTTTTATTATTATTTTTTTTTTTGCTCTCGCCCCATTTTTTGCGCGAGCAAACCATCGAAAAATCCCTTTGCTTGGTTTTTCTTTGCTAGGAAATCACACGGAAACTCTTGCTACGCAGGCTAAAATCAATTCCAAGATTGCCATAGGACAGCATTTATGGCGTTTATAGTGGTTTATTTCAGCGAAAATTATATGGTGTTTATTCTTCTCCATCCAAGAAGCATTATTTTAGAGGCTCACCTTGATCAGGCCATTATCTCTGCCGTCCTCCTTTCTCCAGACGCACTCCTTCCAGTTCTTAAAAGGCATCGCACCTGACGTTCCAGGTAATCCTCTCGCTCCACTCTCCCCGCGCTCTCCTTTCTGACCGGGATGACCCTGGATACCAGGCTCTCCTTTAGCACCATCCTTTCCATTTAAACCAGCATGGCCCATGACACCAGGAGGTCCCTGGGGTCCAGGCTTTCCTCGTTTTCGCTGATCTCCTTTGGCACCGTCACGACCATCTCGCCCGTCACGGCCTGGCAACCCAGGGGAGCCTGGCTTGCCATGCATACCGGGAATGCCACCACACCAAAAAGGAGGAGGTTGCTCGCAGAAAATGAAAAATCGGAAAAAAAAAAAGTTATTATTCTCCACAGATAACTCTTGTGGTGTTTGACTTTTAGGGGATGATATGTAGAGAAGGCCTGGTCACTGAATATGACATGTGTATACATCCTCTTAATTAGCATCATATCAATAGCTTTATCAATCAAAATATCCTGCACCCTCTCCTCCTCCGCTCCCCTGAGTTTGCTGAACAAGACCTGAATCGTTTTTGTATGTTCATCTTTGTTCTCAGTTGACAATCTTAAAGCAATCAAGTTTATAAAATGTATTAATACATAATTGCTTGATTGCGCTGTGTATCAATGTTTGCGTTGAGTCATTTGACCTCTACATTTCTAATTAACATTTTCTCTAATATAACACAATCACTTGCTACCATATTGTAATGTAACGCAATCACTTGCTTACTATATTGCTGGATGGTTGTTTAGTTTTGTTGTCCGCCGCGGCAAAATACACCAGGAAAGGCGTCACAAATATACAAAACAATGCCAGTGACACGTGACGCGGAATTTTCGTCATTTCGTCTCACTAATCTGATGCGGTAAAAGTAAAAATGATCAGTTAGTTTGAAAAACACTGTTTACAGCTAATGTAAATTGGTCGTTGCTTCAGAGTTGTTAGGTTTAGCTACTTCATGGTGCTTAAAGGTTCAATTTTACCTTTCCAGCTAACTTTCTGCCAAATTGGGACTTTACTTCCTTTGATCATTGTTTTTGTATTGACTAGCTATAGTTTATTTCTTTGAATTCAATTTCTTTTCCTTGGGTGTTACTTATTTCCGAATTTTAGCAAAAGAAACCTTGAAAACCAAAAGAAAAGAGCCCGCCAAAACTTTATTTCGCGCGCGCCTAAAATACCGCCAGCTAGGCAGGCTACGCTTGTGAGAAATGTTTTGCGCTAGCGAAGCCGAACTGACGCAGCATAGTGATATCATAAGCTTTCCAAAAAGTTTAGGAATAAGGTTTAAACATCAAACAACCTTTTGAGCGAAACACTTCAGTCTACGAAAGTTATATGGGGTCGATTTTAATTCTACAAAGATTTGTTTGAAAAGGAAGATTTTTAAAAGGTTTATTTCCTGTTAGAATGGCTGTTTCTTAACTAAACTAACTTCTCCAGGTTTTAAAAGCCGTGTGTAATGTTAAACAAAAACAGAAAAAACTGCTTGTGAGGACAGCCATACCTGCACTCGCGGAAGAAAGTTACTCTTTTGCTCCAGCTACTTCCTCAACAAACCACAGCAAAGGAACACAATAAGCAACTTTTCTTTAGCGCTAGAATATCTCATCCTTCCTGTTGACCCTTGTTCGTGTTCAGGCGAGTTCTTTGTTTACCATCTTTCAGGACTGTGATTGAACTGTTTCAAGATTACGTAATCGCTACGAGTAATTGACTGTCTGGTTACATCCAACTACAGCAAAGATTGTTTGTCCTGATTGTTGTAGCAAACTGAATTGTTGGAGTTAGAATATTCCAAGTTGCACACCATAGAGCTAACATTTACACACTAACAAGACATTATAGTTCAAGTTCAAGTTAATTAAAAGTAACAACATAATACAAAACAGCGCTAACCCGCAAATAGCTAAGGCTAATTTAGGCGGGTAGCGGGTAGGACTGTTTAAAGAGTAAGTATAATAATTGTGAGTATGGGATAACTGAAGAGATAAAATAAATATACATGCACGTTGAATAAATAAATAAATAAATAAATTAATTAATTAATTAATAAGTAAATAAATAGATAAGACAGCAATTGCAGTTAGATAAAGCTACTTTGAGTAATTATTTTGAAATTTTTTGATTAGGAAAGGTGTGCCAACATAATCGTCCCGCTTCCATTAAGACTTGTAAGAGTCGATCTTGTAGATTTTTCTTAAATACAAACTTCGATGATTTACGTGATTCTTGGGGGATGCTATTCCATATTTTGGCCCCTAGTCTTGAAAAAGGTTATGATAGATAGCTACATCTTGAATATTTTATATAATAATTGTCTACTAAAGAAAATCTTGTACTGTAGTTATGTAACTCATTAGAACAATCAAAAAGATTAGAAATATTACATGGGGTTCGCTTATTGAAAATATCGTGCATTAGTATTGAAACAGATTTAAAATAAAGTATAGTTATTGGGATAGTGTTAGAGGAGACAAAAAGAGGAATGGCGTGTGACCTATAAGATTTAACGTATATGAGTGCACGCTTTTTTCTACTCTGTAACGTGGGGATTAAAACATTTCCTGGTTGAAGATTTCTTCCAGAATTAAAGTTAGAGGGACAGTATCATCGTAATTATCCCATATTTTGCCAAAAAATTACTAAAATCAATTTTCAGTGTCTTTTTCATTTATGAATTGTTTCTGGATTACCAGTGAGATAAAATCAAGTAAAATTTACAATAAACAATGAGCCACAGTAAGTTATCATCAATTTCATCTAAGATGCAAGGGAAGAACTTCAGAACGTTGGCCCGACTTTTTCAATTTGGTATCAATTTTCATCTTGGCTACGCATAACCAAACACATTTCAGAATGGTTACTGTGTGATCTAAAATAATCGTTTTGAAGGAAATTTGGCCATTATTTCTCGTTGGCGAGTGACAAACAGGTCTCTCTTTTTTTCCAGAGTTTTATAGCAACAATCCATGGTACAGCTCCTTTAACTAACTATTTCTGAGAAATATAAAATTGCTCCCAGTTCTCCCACAACATTTACTGCAACATTTTCATTATCGGTATTTGAGTTGAACTGACAAGCTCATCTTTCTGTACACACGCTCCAGCAAATCGTCTTTTTCCTAAACTTATAAAAGCCAAAGAACAGAAATAATTTACTGCGAAAATGAGCTTCTTCGGTTTCATTTTAAATCTAGAGATTCTTCGAATTGGTATCACTTAGAAACGCACAAGAAAATTGATTACGATGTCTCGCTTCTTCTAGTTGTTGCTCAAAATGTCGAATCAAGGAAAATATTTTTAGTCCATTGTTGAATCAAACAATTGCCAAAGCCCGAAAATATTAGCACATACACACCACAGATCTAACATTTGCCAGCAAGATGTAATCTCTTTCTTTCTTACTAACGTGGGCAATGAAAGATTGCTGTTTTTAAGATTTTGACACCTTTAAGATTTAATTTCCCTAATTTAAGTGAACTGTTTCCGAGAAAATAATTGCATTCAATTCTCCACACAAAATATATTTTCAGCACCATTTCCGCCATTCCTATTTGATATTCTCATTTCTGTGTGCACACTTTCCAGTTTCGTAAACTTATAAAAGCCAAAGAACAGAAATACTTAATTGAGAAAAAGCGGGGTCTTTTTTTACCAATGATTTCCGAACTGATGTTACTGAGCGACGCACAGAAGTACTTCTTTCTTCCATTTTGCTTTGAATCTCTAATGAAAATAAGGTACTCCCTGCCACGCACGTCATACTCCCAAACATCTGAATTTGGTCCCCGCTACGTAAGAAAACCGCGGATAGCGACAATAAACGGTGGCAAAAATTTCCGGCATTATGATCAACGGCCTTTAGTTTTCGTTTTGTCCATGTCGACTGGCCAAAGATAAAAAGATACGTTTTGAGAATGAACCGCTTAAGCACCGTCATTTGCGTGAAACAATTTTGCAGATTCTTCTATAAATGGAGAAGTTTGCACCAGGGCTCAGTAATTGCATTACTGATATTTGTTTAGCGTCTTGGAAGAATTCGACCTTAATGAATTTTAATTCATGTCTTAAAAGACATTCGTGACTGGCTGTATAATTTTTATACTGGGAATGACGCTAGAGGTAGGTACAGAGAGGACTGAAAATTCTTTCCCAAGAAATCGTGCTGAACTCTAATACTGTACAAACGTCAACAAAATTCAGAGAGACTCCTTGCAATAGACAGAAGGAATAATTTTCTACCGCCATTGTTTGCTATCAATGTGATCTGCGGCAAGCCGACGCATTGAAATGTCAGTGAATCAGAAAATAAACACTGGTAAAACCGAAATACTAAACCGTGGGACACGAGAAGGATAAGTTAAGCCGAAATGCTCATCCAATATTGTTCCTTAAAATCAGATACCAAAAGATATGAAAGATAACAAGAGAGAGTTCAAAAAGCAAAGATTTTAGTCAGTCTTCCTTCAGACGAAAGAGTAATTTCTGTACAAACCAAACGACGTGAGTTTGACTTGTTTGTAGAAAGACGGCATTAGCCATTTGAATGATGCTGTCATCTATATATGTCAGTAATATGTGCACCGTTTATTGAACGAGTCACGCACTGTAAATTCGTTTATATTGAACGGATACGAACGTTGTTGATTCGAAAATAAATTTCTATTTTTGATCAGTCCTTCGGCCAAAAAGTTTCTAAACTAATTTCGATAGCGTTGCCATTTCGTACAGCAGGTTTTTTTCCCCTGATTGCCAAAATGAACAATTTCTGTACCCCAAGCCTCTCACTTTCTTTCGTGTTTCTTTGGTGGAGAAATTCGACCGACGATGTTGTTCACGCGAGCGTACGTACGTTCGGAATCCGCTTAAAAATCACAGCAGCGCAATCGCGGGACCAAAGTTCAAGCGTTCTGAATACGAGTTGACATCCGGCTGACACGCTCTACGGTTTGATGTTGGTTCTAAGGAAATCGAAATTATCGGTTATTTTACCAGGCTTAACATTAGTTGGAAATTTTTGTATTCACGCTGTAAATTTTCTGTTCATCAGTACTAGATCTCGCGTCGAATAAATTAGAAACAGATATTAGCACAAGCTAAAGGTGGTACACTATCAAGATTTTACCAAGAACCCTTATTTTTGTTAGATTTGTTGGCGAAATGCTTTCTCTGAGCTATAGTTACGAGTTCACTATTATTAAATATTCAGATAAGACACCAACCTGAGTAAGCTATGCATTTCCATAAACTCGGCATCATCCGAAAGTTTTGTTGAATAGAAACGCTCGCTGAAGTTTCACTTGATCACTTCTTCACTAGCTTCCATATCTCAGAAGAATTTCACTCGTTGTTCAGCCAGGCTTTTTCCCTTCTTTCTCCTCTTTATAGGCCACTACTTACTCTTAGTGTTGCTAAAAGGAGGAAACGACAACGCCCGAAAATGACAGACAAATAAGTTCCTCACCTTTGTACCTTTAATGGAGAAGCAACACACAGCTACTTTTCACTACTGAAAAGCGACCCGGCTTGGATAGTGATGTTGCAATATCTCTACGAAATTCATGAAACAATCGTTCCGGATTAAATAAAGAGCCAAAAAAAAAAAAAAAAAAAAAAAAAAAAAAAATTAATAATAATAATAATAAAAATAAATAAAATAATCAGCCATTTCACTATGAAGAATCACTGGTGATTTTGTTTCTATAATTAATTCACATTTAGATCGGTCAAAAATTCGTGTCTTCGGATCATATGCCACAAGGACTTTGTGTTGCCTGAAGCCAAGGGTGTTTGAATAAGCAAGCTTATGAGTCGACACTATTAATTTTAATCATTTCGATTTAAGAAAGCTCATTCACAGTGTTGTTGTTTCTTACGCCGATTAAATAGCAATTTCATAAGATTGCGAATTAAAACTACTTCTCCTGAAAAAAGAGGGGACGGAGATGTCTCCTGGGGCGCGAATTATAATGACATTGCATGCATTCTTTTCTTCTTAACAAAAGGCGCGATTACGACGTTGCGATTTCAGACCTCGTCACCTTTCAAGAGCTCTTACTTTTGGCTACTGCTTACCAGCAGAAAATAAGAATGTAGAAACGAAATTGGTGTGACAAGCGATTATTCAAACAACCTTAAAAAGACGGATCCGAAAGCAATTTCATGCTCGTTCTCAAATCTGCAAGTACTCAAAAATTTCGTTTACGTCGCTCCAAAAATTAACAGTTTCTCACAAGAGCGATCTAAATATCGCGCATCACATCGCCAAAATCGTTATCAAATTATATCGATGATTTCAAACCGTGTGTTTAAACTAGCAGTAAATGTCTTTGCCAGTTCATGGAGATGACATTCCAATTATTGTTGAGATTTCAGACGCGAGAACCTCTGGTGAGCGCTGCTGATGTATAAACTGTAGGCTATATAAGCTACGCGGGCCATTTGAGGGAATGCGACGCCAGCTGAAACGTTGCCATGTAGGACTCCAGCATTGAGCGGCGTATATCGTTTGGCCTTTGTTAGTGCTCAAATTTCAACCGTTGCAATAATTCTTAGCGAAATGACACTGGCGAATTTTTGACATGTGGCACTTAATAGAACAGCTGGGTCCAAAGTCATTTGTTTAAGCGAGCCTCAATAACACGGAAGTGTTAGGTTATGTAAATAAACGCAAGATTGCAGGATGCGTTTTTATGTGAGATCGAAACGCTTTAGATCATGAACTCGTTAGACAAAAAAAAACACATTGAAACGATTTAGGGGAACGAAACATCATACCCGAGAGAATTAGAACTCATTTCTGGGCATATCTTTCCATCGCTTTGATGACAAATTGAAGGTGTCATGAGCAAAGATCAAATATGTCGGGCCTTGGATTGGAGAAGGTATGCTAACAATTACCAACAAGCTTTCCCTATAGAATCAACTTGTTCGGAGTTTTTTGATCATCCTGAAGTGAACCTAACGGCAGATTCTTCTGGGACTATTCTGGTGATTCTATTGCGGTTTAGGAATAAGGAAGTACCACACGGATACAGTTTCCCAAGGGAACACATATTCCTAACACACGATCCTCTTGACGGAAATGACCGAACAGCACTCCAGCGCACAGAATGGCCTGGTTCGAGCGTGTGTACCTGACTTCCGGTGTTACGTCATGGGGTCGGTGGGCCGCACGGTTTACAGTTTTAGAACTTATGGTATTGCAGTATGGAATTGCTAATTTTCAATTTCCCGCCAAACTGTTTGCAGGACAGAATTGCTCAGAATTAAAGCACTAGGAACCAGTAATACATAAAATGTTTTATTGAGAAACCTTGCAGTGACTCATTAGGAAGTGACTAAGACAGTGTACCGGTCTTCGTTTTAATTTGCCATGAACAATAGGCTTACATTTTGTTCATAAACGAGTATCCCCTACTGGGGATCTTCAAAGTAATCGAATATCGAACAGGCTCAGAATCGTGGGGAGGGAACTTCCGTTAACCCAAACTAAAGATTTAAGTCGTATGATAAAAAAAGTCCCATGATTCAACAGTTGTTTTAGATAACTGGAATGGCTCTTTTCTCGTATGATGCTCGGAGAAAGTGTAGTAGTTTTGACCATTTCGGTTTGAAATGAGCTATTTAGAATTTAATTGTTTGCAAGGGCACTGTTACATTTTACTGACAGCTTGTTATGATGAAGTTGCATTTAACTGCGTTAAGACACGTGACTTTCCATAAGCCACCACAAGTCCGGAAATAAAGCAAGTGACGGATTCGTTAAAAATTTGTGCGATTTATGTTTTAAGTTAAGGAGGTGTCAGACTGTCAGCTGGCATGTCAAACAGAAGGACTCCTTAAATCGTTTTTCTTGAACAAAAAGCAAAAGCAAGTAATGGGCTCCTGGCAAAAGATAAACAAAAAAACATACTGACGCTTCAAGAAAAAAAGTAATGTTAAATTGAATGAATGTCAGGAATCAATCTCATAAGTCACCTGAAAGAGTGATCCAAAATTTTTTGTTCATGTTACCATAGTTTCCATGCGTTTCTTTGTTGGTTATGGTGGAAAGATGATCGATAAAATTTACGGTACAGCAGCTCCCTGATACTTTCAACTTTATCATCGAGTTATTAGCTCCGTATTAAACCAAACTTGATAAAAGAACGAACCGGAAAAGAGAAACAGCAAGTTAGTTTCATTATTCCTCAGCTCTCTACAGCCAATTGCACTGTTTGTTAGGGTTCCACTTTTAAAAACAAAGTATACAAAGACCTTCATGGTCAACGACATCTCAAAACAACCTTCTAGCGGGAAACCGCTCAAAAAGCAAAATGGGGGCCAAGTCTTTCCCTGACCCATCCCTCTCCCTAGTGCCTGGTGATATACATTCCCTTATTGAAAGGTCGTTCGAGTGACACTTAAATGACATCGTTGGATTATGTAGTGATGATCAGTTGTTTAGAGCTCCAACGATGGATGTACGTGAAATGGATTTCCGATAAAATAGCGTCAGTATAGTGACAGCACTCCTCAAAAAGTATGCAAGCTGTTGGTATAATAGCTCGGCGAGAAACTTCTTCAGAATGAAATCAAGACAACTGAAGCAATAACCATCGAACACTCGCACTCAGATCTTCTTGAAACTATATTGTGTTGAAAAGCCAGGGGAAAATAGCAGTTAATAATAATAATATTTATTGATTTGTATTGCGCAAATATCAATCCAGGGAAAGAAATTTTCATCTGCGCATTACATTGACTCAACAACATCCTAAAATCCTAGTACATATTCCAATTATATTTACAGATCGTTCCTAATAATTAGTTGAAAATGATAAGTCTAAAATTCTAAAAACAATGACTAATTGATCTTAAAAATCCTATTTACAAATCCATCTTTATGAAAAGAATAAAAACAGTAAATTAGCTGGGGAACGCCTTCTGAAATAAATGAGTTTTAAGAGCCTTCTTGAAAGCATCAGCTGAAGATATATTTCTTATAAAAAGGGGAAGATCGTTCCATAATTTAGGGCAGCCATATAAAAGGGTCGATCACCAAGCGTGGTAAGAGACTTACATTATGGAATGTTAAGAAGTTTGCCGTTATTTGATCTAAGATAGTACCTACCCCCTGTGTCTTTCAGAGATACAAGTTCGGAAATGTAAGTCGGAGCGAGTTTATGAATGGCCTTAAAAGTTAACAATAGAATTTTAAAAACAATTCGATATGCTATGGGTAATTAACCAGTGTAGGGCTCTCAGCAACGGTGTCATATGACAAAATTTACTATCTTCAAATACACGACGTGCAGCAGAGTTCTGGACTCAGCAGTTTTTGAATCTGATACGCTGGTAAGCCGTATAAAAGGCTATTACAGTAGTCAAGGTGGCTAGAAATAAAGCCGGGCATGTATTAGATTTTCAGTACATTCTTTGCTAAGATATTTCCTTATCCTCCTGATGTTGTACAAATAATAGAATGCTGCAGAGCATGTTTTCGTTATGTGATCACCCATTGATAGGTTAGAATCTAACCACACACCCAGATTCCGAACGGGAGATTGTCGAGCAATGACAAAGTGTCCAACAGTTATGCCATCAATTGTGATTTTAGCGAGTTGCTGTCTGGTGCCGATCAAAAGAAGTTCTGTTTTGGCATCATTCATGAGCAACTTGTCCTGAGACATCCACTGCCTGATGTCTTGAATGCAATGTTCGATAGCAGTAACTGCATCAGCCTGGCCAGAGTGCGCCTTGGGACTAAACGAGATGTATAACTGTGAGTCATCGGCATAACAATGGACAGTTGGGAGGTGCTTTTCGTCGACATCAAACAGTGCGCTTGCATAAACTGTAAAGAGAAGTGGGCCAAGACACGAGCCTTGAGGAACACCATATCGCAGGTCAAACTTATCAGATACAGCTCCCCGAACAGACACCCGCTGGGAACGGCCAGACAAGTAAGATCGAAACCAGGCAAAGGCAGTGCCATTCAAACCAAGTTTTGAAGATAATCTGTTAAGGGAATGCTGTGATCAACAGTATCAAAAGCAGCACCGAGATCAAGCAATATAAGGATAGTAACGTGCTGTTTGTTCATATTTAACAGAATATCGTCCATTACTTTCAAAAGTGCTGTTTCAGTGCTGTGATTTCTTCTATAAGCAGACTGCGCAACTGGGTATAAGTTATTACAAACCAGGTGACCGTGAATCTGATTGAAAACAGCCCTTTCAATGAGTTTAGACGCAAAAGACAAGTTGTTCACGGGACGGAAGTTCTTAAAGATGACATCAAGACCCGGTTTCTTTAACGGTGGAAAAACTAAAGCCTCTTTCCAAATCTCAGGAAAACGCCCGGACTGTAATGAGTTGTTAACGATCTTTGTGAGAACTGGGAGGAGATCCTCACATTTGCTAACCAGTGTGGATGGCATAGGGTCAAGAGGGCAGGATTTAAGGGGGGAGTTCTGGATAAGCTATTTAACATCTCGAACTGATAGCATCGTAAAAGTAGGGAATGATGGCACAGTCTCATCAGCAGACGGAGTCTCAACTTCTGGATACGAATCAGTCTGCTGATCTGTGTCAAGCTGCGTGCGGATAGTATTTATCTTCTGAACAAGTCGTTAGAGAAAGTTCTATTGTCCAGATTAGGTGGGAGACCATCACCCATTGTGCGGTTAAATAAGCGCTGACTTGCACGGAATAGTTTCTTTTGATCACCGCTATTTTCGTCTATAAAGTTAATGTAAAACTCCCTCCGAGCCTTGTTCATAAGACGGGTAATAAAATTACGTTTTGCTTTAAAAGCAGCAAGATCGGACTCCAATCGAGATTTCCTCCACCTCTTTTCAGCCTTCCTTAGCTGACGCTTCACCTCCCCGACCTCCTGACTGAACCATGGAACACGAGGTCTCTGAACAGTTGTTCTTGTCATTAACGGCGCGTGCTTGTCCAAAGCAGCCATGAGGGTATTGTTATAAGATGAAACAGTTCAACCGAATGAAACGAAAGGTCGTTTCTGGATTAATGCAAAAATGACTTACCTTCCCTCACGTTAAAAAAAATGGAAACGACCTCTTTAGTGAAGGTTTTAACGTTGGCCTTAACTGTGCGAGTAAGGTGAGCGGGGTGCAGCCGGGAAGAATTGGGGGCTGGAAAGTACGGAAGGCGGGAGAGGGGAGGGCGAGAAGCGGAAGTTCTAAAAGAGCTGGAGTTAGGAGAGACAAGTTCGTTTATTGGGTGCATGATTACCACGAAAAGGGGCGGTAGTCGAAAAAAGGAGGTGTTGCTTCCCTCTGTCTCCCCACTTACTTAAACAGGCGAAGGCTTTTAAAATTCGATCCCTCGTGAGTAGGAAAACCGACATTATACAAAAGCATGAAATTTGACCTCAGGAGAAGTATGGATTTGAAAAATGTATTAGGTGGAAAATGATCATATTTTGATCATGATAAAAAATACAATTATAGGCTTGGCCAGTGAGACACACTCAAATTTTCTGGGATTTTGTCGTATTCTACCCGGTGAATTCAATTCCCCCCCCCCGCCCCCCAAAAAATTCATTCTTTGGCAAATTAATCCTGCCTTTTATTTAGCAACAGCATAATATTTTTCCCCGCAACAAAGCATTCGGTTTTAATTTTTTGCTAATGCAAAAAATTACTCTAACAGTTTATTTTTAATTTTCCCTTAAAGCTTTTTTTCATTCTTTGGCAGGTCTGGAGGCTTTGTCTCAAGACATTTAAGCCTGGGCTTTAGGAACTTCTTCCACAAAGATCCGGGACACTGATTTGTATCCTGTGTGGGCGTCAGCATTGCCATATCCCTGACAATTACCGACCCAGAATCCCACGCGCACCTTTCCTTTGTGGATGTTGTTGCAATGCCCTTCAATATGGCGGACGCGGTGAGGATCTTGATGGTTGCTTACAGCACCCAAGTACACAACACCGTCAATGGGAAGGGGAGCTGAACACTCAGCATTGTTAAAAGTGAAGTACCAGCGTCTGCAACAACGCTGGCATTGATAGACTCTAAGAGCACCAGTCCAGGCGACATGAATAGCTGTGTCAGAGAAGTTCTTTGTGAACACGCAATCCTGTTTTATAAATAAGATGAAGGAAAAAACTTACTAAAAATTGTTGTTTTTAATAAGGAAAATATGTTTCGGAAAAAATTTTAATACTCTACATTGTTTCGTAGATTAGGCAGTTAATAAATATTTGTTAATTGCTTTCCTTGCAATGACAAATATACGGCAAATAAGAAGTAAAACTTTTTGTTTCAATCCAAAATATGATATCATATCTTATCTTGGTGAACTGATACAAACATTCCTGTGTTAGAAAGAAGATGAAAAGAACAAGAAAAATGAAAGACATTATATTAAAAACTAAAGAGTCAAAAAGTTGAATTTAAAATTAAATAATGCTAGAAAAATTTGTCTCAAAATCAATTCAAAGAATGAGATTTACCATTGGACAGCATTTTCGGCGTTTATAATGATTTATTTCAGCAATAAACATATGGTGTTTAGTATTCTCCATCCAAGAAGCATTACTTCATAGATTCACCTTGATCAGACCGTTATCTCTGCCGTCGTCCTTTCTCCAGACGCACTCCTTCCAGCTCTTAAAAGCAGGTAATCCTCTCGCTCCTTTCTCCCCGCGCTCTCCTTTCTGGCCACGAGGACCCTGGACACCAGGCTCTCCTCTAGCACCATTCTTTCCATTTACACCAGCAAGGCCCACGACACCAGGAGGTCCCTGGGGTCCAGGTTTCCCTCGTCTTCCCTGATCTCCTGCAGTTCCTTTGCGACCATCTCGTCCATCACGGCCTGGTAACCCAGGGGAACCAGGCTTGCCATGCATGCCGGGAATTCCACCATAGCAAAACGGAGGAGGTTCCTGGTTAGAAAACAACAAATCCGAAATAAACACATTTTTTATTCTACACAGATACATTGTACGGTGTTTGATTTTCGGAGAATGATTTTTAGGTAAGGCTTGATCACTGAATATGACTTGTGTATACAGAAAAAGGAATCACATCCCTCCACTTAATTAACAATTAATACTGATTCAATACGTTTTTCAAACTGATCCCGTAGTTCTCTGACAATCTTAAACCCGGCAAGTTTACTCTATAAAATGCATTAGCAATAGGCGTCATTTGGCATGTACGTGTTAATTTACAATTTGTCTAATTTAACATAATCGTTTCCTTACCATATTTCTGGATGGCTGCTTAGTTTTGTTATTCGCCGCGGCAAAATACACCAGGAAATACGTCACAAACAAACACAGCATTACCAATGACACGTCACACGGAATGTTCGCCATTTCGTTTCACTGATCTGATGTGGGAAGAGTAAAAAATGATCAGGTAGTTTGAAAGGCATTGTTCGCAGATAATGTAAATAGCTATAAGTGGGCGCCAAAATACATCATTCAGTTGTTAGGTTTAGCTACTGATGCTTAAATTTTTTTTCGTAATAAAACTAATTGATTCGTATGAAAAGTATGAAACAGACTCCGATTTTTATCCCTCCAGCTAACTTTGTCAGTGTTGCGAAATTGAGTCTGTACTTCCGTTAATTATTTCTGTATCAACCAGTTTATTTTTTGCTTAATTTCTTTCCCTCGCATTTAATTTATTTCCGTATGTTAACAAAAGAAATCACTCGAAAAAGAAAACAAAAGCGCGATTTTTTGGTTCAAGTTAGATACAAGAATTTGTGTGCTCAACTGTGCGATCTGCTCAAAGCGCGTCTGGTAATCTTATGAAAAATGTTATGTGCTAGTTAAAACCGAAACGCAGAATAGCGATTTATGGTGATGTAATTAGATTTCCACAAACTTTAGGAATATTATTTTAGCATCAAACAACATTTTGAGCGAAATACTCTAGTCTCAAAAGTTATATGGAATTTGATCTTAATTTTTCAAATTAAAGATTTGCTTTAATAAGGAAGATTTTAAAAGGCGTGTTTGCCATTAGAATTGCCGTTTCTGAACGAAAATAACTTCTCCGTGTCGTTTAAAACCGTACAGTGTTAAAAGAGAGAAAATAACCGGCTCTAACAACAGCCATACCTGCAGTTGTGGATAGCTGAAAACTTGATCTTTTGCTCCAGCTACTTCCTCAACAAACCACATTAGAGGAACACAATAAGCAACTTTTCTTTAGGGCTAGAATATCTTAGCCTTCCTGTTGACTCTTATTCGTGTTAAGGCGAGTTTTTTGAAATGACTATAACCGGTTCTAAAAACAGCCACACCTGCACTCGTGGAAAAAAAGTTACTCCTTTGCTCCAGTTACTTCCTCAACAAACCACAGTAAAGGAACACAGTAAGGTACTTTTCTTCAGTTCTAGAATATCTTAGCCTTTCTGTTGACTCTTGCTCGTGTTCAGGCGAGTTTTTTTGTTTACCATCTTTTAGGATTATGATGTAACTGTTTCAGGACTATGCAGTCACTGGCAGTAATTGACTGTCTGGTTACATCCAATGACAGCAACTTATAAGATTGTTTGTCCTCTTTGTTCATGTAGCAAACAATTGTTAGAGTCAGAATTAATATTGCCTCATGTGCAGATGATAGAGCTAACAATTAATAACAAGATATTTTATTTTTCCTACTCTCTAGCGTGGGGAATAAAACATTTTCGGGTTAATTGAAGATTTTTTTCCTAATTAAAGTAAATTATTTCCGAGAAAATTATTCACCATTATTGCATCCAAATCTTCACATAACATTTTACTACAATAATTTCATTATTGCTATATGAATTGAATATACTCATCTTTCTGAGTGTGGACACGTTGCAGCAAACCGTCTTATATGAAAGACAAAGAACAGAATTAAAAGTACTTTAATACAAAAATGAGCTTTTTCGGTTTCATTGAGTCTAAAGTTTAGAAAAGGTGGAACAGTTTTGAAACTAGCCATCCTTCGAACTTATGTCATACGAAAACGGATCTGATGATGCCCGGCTTCTATTAATCCTTCCATTTTGCTATTGAATCTCCACTTTACAGTGAAGATCAGTTTTCAGTCTTATTTGGTGAAGCAAACAGTTGTTAAAATCAAACGCCATGAAGCTCACATTTGCAAACAATGTATTATATTTTCCTTACTTTCTAACCGGTGAGCAATGAAAGATATTTTGACAATCCTTTAAAATTTAATTTAATTTCCGAATCAAAGTAAGCTGTTTCCTAGAAAATAATTCCACCCATTTCTCTCAGCAACATTTTCACTATTGCTATTTGATATGCTCATTTCTTTGTGTACACTTTCTAACAAACCGTCTTTTTGGGACACGTATGAAACCCAAAGAACAAAAGTACAGTTACTGCGAAAAAGTCAGGGGCATTTTTTTAACCAACGATCCTCCGAACTGATCAGATCACTCAGCGTCGCACAAGAGCACGGATCAGCGTGATATATCTCGCTTCTTCCTTAATTTTGCTTCGAATCTCTCTTGAATGAAAATTAAGCATTCCCTGTCAACACATATTTCCAAACAGTTTAAATTTGTTCCCACTCCGTACGAAAAATGACCGCAGAGAGCGACTCCGAACAACCGCGAAAATTTCATCAGCAATGAAAATGAAGGCCAACGGTGTTTAGTTTTCGTTTTATCCATGTCGATCCAAAGACAAAATGATGCATTGGGAATGAAGGGCTTTGAACAGATTCATCCAGAAATTGGAAAGTGTGCGTAATAAAACTATGGTAAATCCAAGTTTCTTAGGGATCTCTAATTCCCAGTCCACTACTGAATGTTTGGCGTCTTCGAAGAATTCGAAACATATTAGTCATACTGAACATTGCTCACTAACTGTAGCATTTTTATTATGATGACGCTTCAATTTTGTACAGAGAAGACTGAAAATTCTTTCCCAAGCAATCGGGCTGGCCACCAATACTACAGAAACGGGAGACAAAAATAGAGACCCCATGCAATAGACAGAAGGAATAATTTTCTACATTATTATTCGCTATCAATGTGATCTGTTTCAAGCCGACGCATTAAAATGTCAGTGAATCTAAAACTAAACTGCTAAAAACCGGAATAGTAACCATGGGACCCGAGAGAGAGAAGTTGAGGCGGAATGCTCTTCCAATTTTGTTCCGTAAAATACCAAAAGATGTGAAAGATAACAAGAGATACTTTAAAACGCAAAGATTTTAGTAGCTCTTCCTTCACACGAAAGAGTAATTTCGGTACAGAACAAAAGATGTAAATTTGACTTGTTTGTATAAAGAGGACATTAGCCAATTAAATAATGCCGTCAACTTTGTATGAAATGTGCGCACCCGGTTTATTGAACGAATCATGCATTGTAATTTGGTTTACATTGAACGGGTACGAACGATGTTGGTTCGAAAATAAATTTCTATATTTTTGATCTTAGTTCAAAAAGTTTCAAATATTTTTTCGGCAAAGTTCTCCCTGATTTGGTACACCAGAGCTAGATTGTTTGGTCTCATTTCTCCTTGAGTGTCCCAATAAACAATTTCTGTACACCAAGCTTCTCACTTCCTTTCACGCTAATTTTGACTGAGTAAATTATATATCAAATTTTGTGTTTCTTTGGTGGAAATGCAGCCTTTAGTGGAGAAATTCAACTGAAGATGTTTTTCACGTGAGCGTACGTACGTTCGGAATTCAGTTAAAAATACAGCAACGGAACTGAACTATGTCCATCATTTTAAGGAACTACGGGACCAAAGTTCAAGCGTTCTAAATACGAGTTGACATACGGCTGGAGATCGAGAGACAAGTTTTACGCTCTACGGTTTGATGTCGGTAATTTTACCAGGCTTAGTATCAGTTAAGAATTTAATTTTTTTATTCACGCTGTAAATTTTCTGTTTATTAGTAGTAGAACTTGCGCCGAATAAATTAGAGACAGATATTAACATAAGCTAAATGTAGTGCATTATCGGGGTTTTGCTTTAGGTTTTCCAATAACAGTGAATCTACCAAGAGCCCTCATTTTTGTTAGAGTTTGTTGGCGAAATGTTTTGAGCTACAGTTACGATCTCACTATTATTAAATGTGCAGATAAGACACTAACCTGAGTAAACTATGCATTTCCATAAACTCGCGGCACATCCTTCATCCCAAAGGTTTGTTGAATTCAAACGCTTGCTGAAGCTTTTTGTCACTTCTTCACTAACTTCCATCTCAGGATAATTTGACTCATTGTTCGGCCAGGTTTTTTCCTTTCTTTCTTCTCTTTATAGCTCACTGTTGCTCGAAGGAGGAAGCGAGAACGCCCGAAAAAGATAGACAAGTTTCTCACCTTTGTACCTTCAATAGAGAGGCAACACATATAGCTACTTTTCTCTATTGAAAAGCGGCCCGGCTTGGATTGAAAAATTGTTTTATAAATGTTGCAATAATTCTACGATTTTTACAAAACAATGCTCCCAGGTTGAATAAAACGGAGCCAAAAAAATTACATATAGCGATTTGTTATGAAGAATCACGGGTGATTTTGTTTCTATAATTAATTCACATTAAGATTGGTCAAAAATTCGTGTCTTCGGATCATATGCCATGAGGACTTTATGCTGCCTGAAGCCAAGGGTTTTTGCATAAGCAAGCTTATGAGTTCACATTGTTGATTTTGATCAATTCGATTTAAGAAAGCTCATTTACAGTGTCGTTGTTTCTTACGCGGATTCAATAGCGATTCCATAAGATTGCGAATTGAAACTACTTCTCCTAAAGAGGGATCGAGATGTCCCCTGGGGCACGAATTATAATGACACTGCATGCGTTCTGCTTTAATCCTAACAAAAGGCGCGATTACGACTTTAATTTGCAAATTTCAGACCGCGTCACCTTTCTAGAGCTCTCACTTTTCTCTAGTGCTTACCAGCAGAAAAGAAGAATGTAGAAACGATATTGGTGTGACAAGTGATTACTCAAGACATGCGAGCAACACTAAAAGGTCGGATCCGCACGCAATTTCATACTCGTCCTAAAATCTAAAGGTACACAAAAATTTCGTTGACGTCGCTCTAAATGTAAACAGTTTCTCACAAGAGCGATCTAAATATCGTGCATCACATCGCAAAAATCGTTATCACATTATATCGATGATTTCAAACTGTTTAAATTAGCGGTGCATGTCTCTGCGAATTAAAGGAGACGATATTCCGATTTTTGTTGGGATTTCAGGAACGAGCGCCTCTGGTGAGCGCGGCTGATGTAACTGCAGTCACTGCACGTTATCATGATCAACTACGTTGGCCTGTTGAGCGAATGCGATGCAAGCTGAAACGTTGCATTGTAGGACTCCAACTTTGACCGGCGTATATCGACTATGTCGCTTGGCTTTTGGCATTGCTCAACATTTTAACCGTTGCAATTCTCAGCGAACTGACACGAGCGACTTTTAACATGTCGCCCTTATTACATGTTTAGTAGAACAGCTGGGTTGATAATAGACCTTTTTCATAATGGCGGACGATTTTAATTATTCTTTTGTATATGTGTTAATTAGCCCTACTAACCTCACTTTAATGAAAAAATTCTATTGCATTTTGCACATGCTGACGAGGCTAGTAGGGCTCATTATCATAAGAATAAAAGAATAATTTGTCGGGCGCCATTATGAAAAGGGTCTATTACCTGTTGTAAACTTTCTCTATAGAACCAACTTCGAAGTTTATTGATCATCCTCAAGAAGAACCTAACGGTTCGTATTTAGGGACTATTCTGGTGATTCTACTTCAGTTGAGGGATAAGAGAATGCATGGAATATCATTTCCAAATAGAAAACTTATCCCTAACACAAAATGCTCTTCACGGAAATGACCAAAGACCAGCACGCTGAATGGTCTGCACCGGCATGTGTACCTAACTTCCGGTGTTACGTTACAGGCTTGGCGGGCCGCGCAAGAGTTTCCCGCCGCCAAACTTTTCCCAAAAGAACACATATTCTGTGCATTCCATGGAAACTGCATTCTGTTCATTCTGTTGCATTCCGTTTATTTCTCTACCAGGAGAAGAAAGAAAGAAAAGGAATATATCCCAATAGAACGCGAATACCGTCTATTGACGTAGTAGTCCTATTTCTGAATAACACAAATAATTCAACACAGCTGAAGTGAAGTTCATGAGAACGCTCGCACCGAAATCTTCCCACATTGACATGTTTTTCAAAATAAATTGTGTCAATAGGCCCAGAAAAATGGAGGGTCTCAAGACTCATTCTGAAGCTAAACCGTAGGCAAGACAAAAGTGTTAATAGATAGGGAATGCAAAAAATGGGTCACCTTCCCTTACGTGAGATGAAATGGAAGTGACTTCTTTAATCAAGGTATCTGTGTGGAGGATGGTGGGTGGAGGGGGAAGTGTTTGAGAGGGAGGTGAAAATCGGGGAGATAAGGAGGAAGGAAAGGTGAGGGTGGAAAGTGGGAATTCTAAAACGGTGGGGCTAGAGAGAAATAATTTATCAGAGGCTGGGGGATACACGGAAAAAGGCGAGAGTCGGAAGGAAAAGGGACAGCAGTCGCGAGAATAGGGTACGGGAAGGAGAATATTGTGTTTACCCCTGTCCCTCGACTAAACTCAAACAGGTACTCACCGGTAAAATACGATTCTAGTTGGGTAGAAAAACCGAGATTATTATAACTTCTAACATTCAGATCTTTTTCGTCTTAACTGAAAGACCAAAAAGAAAGACAAACAAACAAACAACAACAAAGAGGTCATGTCGTGTTCAAAAGAACTAAATCTCTGCAAAGGTAAGGCTATATTTATTTCTCTTTCCTCAGTTGAACGCGCTCTAGAAGTTCGATCTCTGATTGCCATATATCCCGTCGTTCGCGCGTATTACCCCATGCACGGATGCGCAAAGACAAATGGCACCAAATCCTAAAAAAAAGCGAGTGAACGCTGCTTAAGTGAAAAGTTTTATTCTAGTTTAGTCTGCAGTAGTTTGATTATTTTTTCTTGAAATAAGGATTAAATATGTCATGGGACATTTTTGATATGAATGAAGAGGCTTGAGCTCTAAGCCGCTAATCCAAACTGAAATTTCCTGAGTTTTGTCCATCTTTAACCCGGTCATTGTAAATCCCAAACTGTCAGAAATTGGTGAAAGAAAACGTAAAAAAATTTTTTTTGTCAAATCAATCCTGCCTTTTATTTTGCAAAAGCATGTTTATTCACTATTACAAAGCATGATGTAACATCTAACTGGGGTAACAAATTACTCTAACAGTTATGATTGAAGGTTTTCTCTCAAGCCGTTTAAGATTGGGCTTTAGGAACTTCTTCCACAAAGATCCGGGACACTGATTTGTATCCTGTGTAGGCGTTGGCATTGCCAGATCCCTGACAATTACCGACCCAGAATCCCACGCGCACCCTTCCTTTGTGGATGTTGTTGCAGTGCCCTTCAATATGGCGGACGCGGTGAGGATCTTGATTGTTGCTTACAGCACCCAAGTACACAATGCCGTCAATGGGAAGAGGAGCTGAACACTCAGCACCGTTGAAAGTGAAGTACCAGCGTTTGCAACAACCCTTGCAGCCACTGACTCTAAAAGCACCAGTGAAGGTGACATGAAGGGCAGTGCCAGTGAAGTTCTTGGTGAATACACAATCCTTAATAAGATGAATGAAAAAACGTAATAAAATAATGTTTCTAATACGAAAATACTTATCGGATAAACTGTTAACATTTTACATTGTTTCTTAGATTAGTCGGTGTATAAATGTTCCTTGTTTTAGTTGCAATGACAAAGATACGGCGTATATAAGAAGTAAAACTTTTTGTTTTAATTCAAAATATCTTATCATAAATATGTTGTCTTAGTGAGCTGATACAAATATTCCTGTGTTAGAAATAAGATAACAAGAATAACGAAAATTAAAGACATAGTTACAATAAAAACTAACGAGTGAAAAGTTTGAAAATTATACAATGCTAGAAAAAATGTTTCAAAATCAAGAACAAGATTTCCCATTGGACAGCATTTACGGCTTTTATAGTGATTCATTTCAGCGAAAAATATATGGTCTTTAGTCTTCTCCATCCAAGAAGCATTATTTCGTAGACTCACCTTGATCAGACCATTATCTCTGCCGTCTTCCTGTCTCCAGACGCACTCCTTCCAGTTCTTTAAAGGCATCGCATCTGCAGTTCCAGGTAAACCTCTCGCTCCACTCTCCCCGCGCTCTCCTTTCTCGCCACGAGGACCCGGGACACCATTCTTTCCATTTACACCAGCAGGGCCCATGACACCAGGAGGTCCCTGAGGTCCAGGTTTCCCTCGTCTTCCCTGATCTCCTGCAGCTCCTTCGCGACCATCTCGTCCATCACGGCCTGGTAACCCAGGGGAACCAGGCTTGCCATGCACGCCGGGAATTCCACCATAGCAAAACGGAGGAGGTTCCTGGTTAGAAAACAACAAATCCGAAATAAACACACTTTTTTTATTCTACACAGATACCTTGTACGGTGTTTGATTTTCGGAGGATTGTTTTTAGGTAAGGCTTGATCACTGAATATGACTTGTGTATACCGAAAAAGGAATCCCCCTGACATCCCTCCATTTAATTAACAATTAATATTCAATAAGTTTGTCAAACTGATCCCGCATGTCTTCCTTCCCCACTCGCCTAAGTTTGGTGAACAAGACCTGAATCGTTTTTGTATGCTTACGTTTTGTCCTGAGTTAACAATCTTAAACCCGGCAAGTTCACTCCTTTAAAATCCAGTAGCACATAATCGTTTGATTACACTGCTTTTCAATATTTGCAATAAGTGTCATTTGGCATGTACGTGTTAATTCATATTTTTTTCTAATTTAACATAATCGTTTCCTTACCATATTCCTGGATGGTTGTTTAGTTTTGTTATTCGCCGCGGCAAAATACACCAGAAAAGACGTCACAAACAAACACAGCATTGCCAATGACACGTCACACAGAATTTTCGCCATTTCGTTTCACTGATCTGATGTGGGAAGAGTAAAAAATGATCAGGTAGTTTGAAAGGCATTGTTCGCAGATAATGTAATTAGCTTTAAGTGGGTGCCAAAATATATCATTCAGTTGTTAGGTTTAGCTACTGATGCTTAAATTTTTTTTTCGTAAAGAAAACCAGTGGTTCGTATTAAAAGTATGCAATACACTTCCGATTGTTATCCCTCCAGCCAACTTAATCAGTGTTGCCAAATGCAGACTTTACTTCCTTTAATCAATTCTGCATCTACTAGTTTATTTTTTGTTTAATTTCTTTTCCGTATTAATTTCCGTTTAATTTTTTTCCGTATGTTTACAGACGAAATGACTCGAAAACCAAAAGAAAAACGCAATTTTCTGGTTCAAGTTATATACAAGAATTTGTGTGCTCAACTGTGCGATCTGCTCAAAGCACGTTCGGTAATCTTATGAAAAATGTTATGTGCTAGTTAAAACCGAAACGCAGAATAGCGATTTATGGTGATATAATTAGATTTCCACAAACTTTAACATCAAACAACCTTTTGAGCGAGATACTTTAGTCTCAAAAGTTATATGGAGTCGATCTTAATTTTACAAAGATTTGCTTTAACAAGGAAAATTTTTGAAAGGGTTGTTTTCCATTAAAATGGCCTTTTTTTGAACCAAAATACTTTCTCCAGGTTTTTAAGACCGTACAATGTTAAAAGAGAAGAAATAACCGCTTGTCTAGTAA
This sequence comes from Pachyseris speciosa, assembly GCA_016490735.1. Lineage (NCBI taxonomy): Eukaryota > Metazoa > Cnidaria > Anthozoa > Scleractinia > Pachyseridae > Pachyseris > Pachyseris speciosa. Next base: position 1,013,302 of record JAEMWC010000135.1, on the reverse strand, counting down.
AAACAGCCATACCTGCTCTCGTGGAAAAAAAGTTACTCTCTTGCTCCAGCTACTTCCTCAACAAACCACAGTAGAGGAACACAATAAGCAACTTTTCTTTAGCGCTGGAATATCTCAGCCTTCCTGTTAACTCTTGTTCGTGTTCAGGCGAGTTCTCTGTTTACCATCATCCAGGATTATGATTGAACTGTTTCAGGATTACGTTATCACTATAAGTCATTTACTGTCTGGTTACATCCAATTACAGCAACTTAACATTGTTTGTCCTCTTTGTTCATGTAGCAAACAATTGTTAGAGTCAGAATTAATATTGCCTCATGTGCAGATGATAGAGCTAACAATTAATAACAAGATATTTTATTTTTCTTACTCTCTAACTTAACTTGGGGAATAAAACATGTTCGGGTCAATTGAAGATTTTTCCCTTATTAAAGTAAACTATTTCCGAGAAATTTATTCACCATTATTGCATCCAAATCTTCCCATAACATTTTACTACTGACAACAATTTCATTATTGCTATATGAATTGAATGTACTCATCTTTCTGAGTGTGGACACGTTGCAGTGAGCCGTCTTATATGAAAGACAAAGAACAGAAGTACTTTACGAAAATGAGCTTTTTCGGTTTCATTGAGTCTACAGTTTAGAACTGGTGGAACAGTTTTGAAACTAGCCATCCTTCGATTGAACTTATATCACTCAGCAACGCACAAGAAAACGGATCTGATGATACCTCGCTTCTTCCTTGCATTTTGCTTTGAATCTCCAATTACAGTGAAGATCAGTTTTCAGTTCTATTTTTGAAGCAAACAGTTGTTAAAATCAGACGCCATGAAGCTCACATTTGCAAACAACGTATGATATTTTCCTTACTTTCTAACCGGTGAGCAATGAAAGATTTGCAGGATTTAAGATTTGGACACTCAGCTCCTTTAAACTTTATTAAATTTCCGAATTAAAGTAAACAGTTTCCGAGAAACTAATTCCACTCAATTCTCTCCTAAAAATGTACAGCAACGTTTTCACTATCGCTATTTGATATGCTCATTTCTTTGTGTACATTTTCCAGCAAACCGTCTTTTTGGGAAACGTATGAAAGACAAAGACCAGAAGTATTTTATTGCAAAATAGTAGGGCATTTTTTTTTTAAACGGACCTTCCGAACTGATAACACTCACTGCGACGCACAATAGCACAGATTAGTGTGACACCTCGCTTCTTCCCTCCATTTTGTTTCGAATCTCTCTTCAATGAAAATTAAGCACTCTCTGCCAAACACATCATATTCCCAAACAGCTAAAATTTGTTTCCATTCTGTACAAAAATGACCACAAGTAGGGACTCCGAACAACCGCCGGAAAATTTCATCATCAATGAAAATAAAGACCAACGACCGTGATAAATCCACGTTTCTTAGGGATCTCTAATTCCACTACTGAATGTTTGGCGTCTTCGGAGAATTCGAAACATATTGAACATAGCACGCTGACTGTAGCAATTTTAAAATAATGACGCTTCAATTTTCAACAGAGAAGACTGAAATTTTTTTCCCAAGCAATCGCGCTGGCCACGAATACTGCACAAACGGCATTATTTGCTAACAATGTGATCTGTGGCAAGCCGACACATTAAAATGTCAGTGAATCTAAAAGTAAACTGCTAAAAATCGGAATAGTATACCATGGGACACGAGAGAGATAATTGACACGAGAGAGATAATTGATTCGGAATGCTCTTCCAATATAGTTCCGTAAAATACCAAAAGATGTGAAAGATAACAAGAGAGACATTAAAACGCAAAGATTTTAATAAATTCTTTCTTCCTTCACACGAAAGAGTAATTTCTGTACAAAACAAAAGACGTAAATTTGACTCGTTTGTGGAAACACGACCAATTAAATGATGCCGTCATCTATGTATGAAATATGCCTACCCGGTTTATTGAACGAGTCATGGACTGTAAATTGGTTTGCATTGAACGGGTACGACCGTTGTTGATTCGAAAATAAATTTCTACTTTTGAAAAGTTTCAAATATTTCTTCGGCAACGTTCTAATTGATTTGGTACACCAGGTTGTTTGGTTTCATTTCTCCATATTGCCCCAATAAACAATTTCTGTACACGCCTCTCACTTCCTTTCCCTAATTTTGACTGAGTAAATGACATTTCAAATTTTACGTTTCTTTGGTGGAGAAATTCAACTGACGATGTTGTTCACGCGAGCGTACGTAAGTTCGGAATTAAGTTAAAAATACAGCAACGCAACTGAACTATGTCCATCATTTTATGCAACCGCGGGACCAAAGTTCAAGCGTTCTGAATACGAGTTGACATTCGGCTGGGGAAAGACAAGTTTTATGCTCTACAGTTTGATGTCGGTTCTCAGGGAAATCGAAATTATCGGTTATTTTACCTGGCTTGGCATCATTTATTCACGCTGTAAAATTTCTGTTCATTAGAACTCGCGCCGAATAAATTACAGATATTAGCACAAGCTAAATGTGGTACATTACCGGGATTTTACTTAAGGCTTTACAGTAACAGTGAATTTACCAAGAACCCCCATTTTTCGTTAGATTTGTTGGCGAAATGTTTTGAGCTACAGTTACGATCTCACCATTATTAAATATTCAGATAAAGCACTAACCTGAGTAAACTGTGCATTTCCATAAACTCGGCACATCCCGTCATCCGAAAGTTTTGTTAAATACGAACGCTTGCTGAAGTTTTGTATCACTTCTTCACTAGTTTCCCTCTCAGGAGAATTAAACTCGTTGTCCGGCCAGGTTTTTCCCTTCTTTCTCCCCTTTATCTATAGCTCACTGTTGCTCAAAGGAGGAAGCGAGAACGCCCGAAAATGACAAGCAAGTTTCTCACCTTTGTACCTTCAATAGAGAAGCAACACACAGTAGCTATTTTTCACTACTGAAAAGCGGCCCGGCTTGGATATTGATGTTGCAATATCTCTACGAAGTTCACGAAACAATCCTCCGGGGTTAAATTAAAAAGAGCCAAAAAAAAAAAAAAAAAACTAATAATGATATATCGGCCGTTTGTTATGAAGAATCACTGTTGATTTTGTTTCCATAATTAATTCACATTTAGATAGGTCAAAAATTCGTGTCTTTGGATTATATGCCATGAGGACTTTGTGCTGCCCGAAGCCAACGGTGTTTGCATAAGCAAGCTTATGAGTTGACATTATTATTGATTTTAATCAATTCGATTTAAGAAAGCTTATTTACAGTGTCGTTGTTTCTTACGCGAGCAAGTCTTCATGCTGGTGTTGTTGTTGTTGTTGATGTTGTTCATAAGATTGCGAATTAAAACTACTTCTCTTGAAGAAAGAGGGGATGGAGACGTCCCCTGGGATACGAATTATAATGACATCGCATGCGTTCTTTTCGTCCCAACAAAAGGTGCGATTACGGCTTTGTAATTTCAGACCAGGTCACTTTCCTAGAGCTCTCACTTTTGGCTACTGCTTACCAGCAGAAAATAAGAATGCAGAAACAAAATTTGTGTGACAAGTGATTATTCAAGACATGCGAACAACACTTAAAAAGTCGCATCTGCACGCAATGTCGTACCCGTTCTCAAATCTGCAAGTACACAAAAATTTCGTTGACGTCTCGCTCCAAAAATTAACAGTTTCTCACACAAGAGCGATCTTTATATCGCGCATCATATCGCCAAAATCGTTTTCACATTGTATCGATGATTTCAAACTGTGTTTAAACTAGCGGTAAATGTCTTTGCGAGTTCAGGGAGACGATATTTCAATTTTTGTTGGGATTAACAGGCACGAGAACCTTTGGTGAGCTCTGCTGCTGTATAAACTACAGGCTATAAGCTACGCGGGCCTGTTGAGCGAATGCGATGCCAGCTAAAACGTCTGCCTTGAATGACTCCAACATTGACCGCCGTATTTCGCTCGGCCTTTTGATAGTGCTCAACATTTCAACCGTTCCAATAATTCTCGGGAATTTTTAACATGTCGCAGTAAGTAGAACAACTGGGTCCAAATTCATTTGTTTAAGCGAGCCTCAACAAGACGGAAGTAAGGTTCTGTAAAATAAGTGGAAGATTGCAGGATGCGTTTTTAAGTGAGATTGAAACGCTTTAGACCATGAACTCGTTAGACAAAAAACTTTGAAACGTTTTAGGGGCGGTGAACAAAACATCATATGCGGGGGACAATCAAGGGATCTGAGCCTTGTTGTTGGGGGAATGGGGAGCCAGACTGTCAGGTGACGTGTCAACCAGAGGGATTCCTTGAATAATTTTGCTTGAAATTGCTTTGCAATGCACAATTGTGATCGCCACACTGACTCTTCTTTGGAAGTGAGAAATTTGCTGGTTGGAATCACTATGTTCTGATCGATTATAAGACTGAGTGAATGAGGAATCAATCTCATAATCTCACCGCAAAGAGTGAGTTTTTGCCATTCAAAAAAAAAGTATGAAATTAGCGTTGGCCTTTTATGGCAACACCATGAGAAGATCCAGATTTTTTTGTCCATGTTAGCATAGTTCCATACGTTTTTTGTCGGTTTTGGTGGAGAGACGATCGATAAAACCTGTTATCACAAAATACGGTACAGCAGCTCCCTGATACTTTAGAACTAATTATCGAGTTATTAGCTCCGAAACTATATTGGTGTAGAAAAGCCCAGAGAAATAGGAATTAAAAAGTATGAAACGCAAGGTTGTTTATAGATTAATTTAAAAAAAGTAATAATAATAATAATAATAATAATAATAATAATAATAATAATAAACGGTTTACCTTCCTTTACGTTAATAAATAATGGAACTAACTTTTTTTAGTCAAGGTTTCAGTGTAAGCGGGGGCGGTGTGCAGCCCGGGAGAACTGGGGGCGGGAAAGTACGGAAGGCGGGAGAGGCGAGGGTGAGACGTTCTAAAAGAGTTGGGGTTAAGAGAGAAAAATCCGTTTACTGGGTGCGCAATCAGCACGAAAAGGGAGGAGGTGTTTCCCCCTGTCTCTCCAGTTACTCAAACAGGTGCACACTCGATCCCTCGTGAGTAGGTAAACCAATATTATAGAAAAAAAATATACTCTCTCACATTCAGATCTTTTTGTCTGCGTAAAAGCCATCAGTGAACACCGCGTCTTTGTCAATATTTTGGTTTCCTTTCATATGAAGGATGGAACAGGTTTTGATAAAACTGTGAAATTTGAACTCAGATAAAGTATGATTTTGAATAGTGAGGTAGAAAATTATATAGGTTTATTTTTGTTTTCCAACAATGCGTTTTATTGCCATGTTTATTACCGCAGTTTGTGTGTTAATTTTCTTGTTAAGCTACGATGGCCAAAGACAGAGAGTATTTACGATCATATTTTGATCATGATAAAAAATTAACTAAAGCCTTGCTCAGCCACATTCAAATTTTCTGGCATTTTGTGGAATACTACCCAGTCAATTCGATCCTTAGGCTCTCAAAAGCTGGTGAAAGGTAAGAAAATGAGCAATGAAAAGAAATTCATTTTTTTTCCAAACAATCCTGCCTTTATTTAGCAACAGCATAATTTGTTCCTCACCACAGCCCTCGGTTTAATTTATGACTACTATAATGCAAAAAAAAAAAAAACTACTCTGACAGTTTATTTTTACTTTTCCCTTAAAGCTTTTTTTCATTTTTTGGCAGGTCTGGAGGCTTTGTCTCAAGCCATTCAAGCCTGGGCTTTAGGAACTTCTTCCACAAAGATCCGGGACACTGATATGCATCCTGTGTAGACGTCAGCATTGCCAGATCCCTGACAATTGCCGACCCAGAATCCCACGCGCACCCTTCCTTTGTGCATGTTGTTGCAGCGTCCTTCAATATGGCGGACGCGATGAGGATTTTGTTTGTTGCTTACAACACCCAAGTACACAATGCCATCAGTGGGAAGGGTAGCTGAACACTCAGCACTGTTGAAAGTGAAGTACCAGCTTGTCAGCTATGGACTCTAAGTGCACCAGTCCAGGCAACATGAAGGGCTGTGTCAGTGAAGTTCTTGGTGAATACACAATCCTGTTTTATAAATAAGATGACGGACAAAAATGTACTAAAATAATGTTTCTAATAAGAACATCGGAAAAACTGTTAACATTTTACGTTGTTTCTTAGATTAGCCAGATAAGTCATTATTAATCCAAAATATGTTATCATATGTTATCTTGGTGAACTGATACATACATTCCTGTGTTAGAAAGACGATGAAAAGAAGACAGTTAAAACTAAAGAGTGAAAAATTTGAAAATTAAACAATGGCAGAACTGAATATAGTGTTTATTCTTCTTTATCCAAGAAGCATTATTTCATAGACTCACCTTGATCAGACCATTATCGCTGCCGTCCTCCTCTCTCCAGACGCACTCCTTCCAGTTCAGAGGCATCGCACCTGACGTTCCAGGTATTCCTCTCGCTCCACTCTACCCGCGCTCTCCTTTCTGGCCACGAGGACCCTGGACAACAGGCTTTCCTTTAGCACCATCTTTTCCATTTACACCAGCAGAACCCATGACACCCGAAGGTCCCTGGGGTCCAGGCTTCCCTCGTCCTCCCTGATCTCCTTTAGCCCCTTCGCGACCATCTCGTCCGTCACGGCCTGGTAACCCAGGGTAACCAGGCTTGCCGGGAATGCAAGCGCTATTGAAGCGAGAAGGTTGCTAGGAATGAAATGAAGAAGAGGCAGAAAGTCCGATTGTAAACGGTGTGCATAAATCCGAATTTACAATGAAAATGTTTTGCGAGGAGTTATTGCTAGTAACGTTTAGTTTACAGAGCAAAAATTACGTTGCTGTTACGCTTGCCTTGTATCAAATCTGCGTTTAGCCTAAAACGCTCTCTTAGGAAAACGACTGTTTAGGGGGTATTTTTAAGTTAATTTATTTGAAATAAATTAACGTCTAACTGGTCACAAATTTGTTTATAAAATAACAGCGAAGTCTTGGCTAGTCTGGCACTGGCGAGTTCATAGTCTTCACAAAAATAATGAATGGTTTATGATACGTGCTAGGCAAACAGAATGGTCATGTTTCATTAGATCATGTTTCGCACCGCACCATTCGGCGGACTTCAATATTACAAGCAACGTTCCAGTTTCTTTGCCTGCGTGGAATAAAAAAATCGTTTACCTTTTTGCTAAAATGTTGACAGCGCTTGTTCTAAGCAAAACAAAAAAGTAGCTTTGGAGCACCGTACTCTTCACACCGTCGAAAGCCAGTTGTAACTTGTAGGCCGAAAAGGATATTTGCATATTGCATGTTTACCTGGCGCTGTTTCGGTTGTGAGAAAACTCGAAAGTACAGTGTATTTGGTAGCTCGGGATGAAAACGCCAACTGGTTGCCGTAGTGTTAAGGAACGTTAACTCAAATAAGGGTATTTGCACGACCCATCTTTCAACGCGAAAATAACGCCAGCGGAAAAAACGCCTACCCGACCGTTCTGACTTTAAGTTCCGACTTCCCCCGATAAATTATCGACCCCTTCCGACTATTTTCCCCTGAAAAATAATTTTGGAGTCCTAACAGTATTGTCCTAGCAGAGGACCACCAGGCGCAAGGAACACAAGCAAACCAACACGAAATCAACTGTGCGTTCTCCTTTCTAGAACGCAATAACTATTGTTCCTTTTGAATATTTGAAATTCTGTAGCTGTAAATTAAAAGGGTTATTTACTATTTTCTTGACATTAATAGTCAAATTCTAGTTTTTGTTATTTACACCACAGGTACCCCATCATAGTTATTACGAGAGATATTTGATTGCTTAATAAAATGAGAACGATTGGTGATTGGATTGGGCACCCATCCTAGAATTGATTAACTAGTGCTAAGCTACATGTGTATTAATTTTGGCACTTTTTTCCAGTCTGTCATGATCATTCCGCTATGCCACTAGATAAAAGGTAATTTTTCTGACGTCCTAAAATTACCGCTAACAGACATTTGGTGTATTTGGCGTTCTGTAGACTAAACATGATATTAACCAAGAGAATATTCCTTGTAATCGAAGTTATAATTCAATGTTCACGTTAATGTGATTAAACACCCTCAATGGCGCATTTGCATCCGTACTCAATCACAAAATTAATTAATCGCAAAAAAGATAAAATCGTTAAAAAAGCACATGAAAAATGATAGAGTTGCATCAAGCAGTAATGTATCAGTCAATTCCAAAAGCACCCCCAACTCCGGCAAAACACCCGGGCATTTGACTTTTTTGATCAAATGGCCCGCTGTGTTTTCAGTTTAGACTGTCAAATGCACTACCGTCAGGGCCTCAAGAGGGAAAAATCAAGTGTAAATCTATAGAAAATCACTGGTCGCATGAAGCATTTTGGCACGTTCCCCGCTCATAATGAATATTTATTTATTCTCAAGTCGCTTACCTTTTCCAAGCCAAATCTGAAATATTGTGCCCCAAAACTCTTTTCCGATGTCTTTTGTCGGCACTCCAAGCTTTGGCTAAAGGCATATCAACTGTATATTTAGTAAACAACGGAAAAACTACGCGCAATCTTGACGTGAAGGGAACGAAGCGGCTCCCGTGGTGAATGAATGAATATTTGACATATTTGCGCGAGAAAGACGTGCAAAACCCTTTAACGGGCGACCGCCGACCAATTTTTAGCCGATAGTCAAATGCCCCACCGGGACAAATTTCGGATCAAATACCCGGGAGGTGGGGGGAATGCGCGCTTTTGGAATTGACTGATACATAAGGAGTGTTTGCGGAAGAATCCTTAGTCCCACATAGTAAGGCAACCATGCTGGAACACTGTGGAACACTGTGGAAAGGTACGTTTGCAACTAATCAATAACGACTGTAATAAGAATAAATAAAAATTCGAAAGAGCAAATACCGACGACCTGTTCTTTCCTCAGATGCTGTTTACTGTAAATAGTTAAACGTGGTTTCTTGGAAAACGCAAAAGTTCATCTCTTTATAAACTTGACCTCCGTTTTATAAGAGATCTAAACTTAGACCGACTAGTTTGTGTTTCCCCGTGTTCACCGGAAAGAAACCCGTATCCAGCCATACATACAGGCTCAATAATAACGTGAATCAAGGATGATGATGATGATGATGATGATGATGATGAGGGTGGTGGTGGTTGTGGTGGTGTTGTTCTCAATGATTAGATGAAACTTCGGGGTTACTGAGACCCCTCGAGGGGTAGGATGCGGGGAAGGGGTAAATTTTCGGAATTTTTGGTGGGGCATTGCCGCCGGGTTTTCCAATAATTATTGCCGATCTTATTTCAGTCCAAAATACGCCATACGTTTTAGTAGCCTGCGTGCAGACGTATCCTTTTTCCTTTGTTGCCGGCTACTTTTCAGACCTGCAAAAACTGTCCCACTGGGTTTATTGCTGTGGAATTAAGCTTAGTATTAACACCAAGGTCAACGGAACTGCATGAACAACAACAAAAGAACTAAAAAATCGTTCAAAAGATCTGCCTCTTACTCCGTACTCTCCATTTTTCAATTCGCGATAAACGACATTGGCCTTTGCACACTTTCGATCAAAATTTATGGTCACCGAGCTACAGACCGAAACGGCTAGAAACTATACCTTTTGGGCGGAGGCACCCCTATATATCTATATAGCTTCTAGGGAAGTATACCCTTCATGGTTGAAACAGAATTATTTGTCGAAGACTTTTGCAAATTGCGCTTTAGTCAACTGCATTTATCAGATTTGTCAGTCTGTCTCCATTCTGGCCTCCTTTTCCCTAATTGGATACCACTCTAACTCCTCCAGACAAATACATTCCTCTCTTTCTCAGTGATCCCTGATGGATTGAGATTAATTCTTATTTTCCTCTTCAAAATAATCCCATCTCAAGAAGCAACTAAAAAAAGAAACAACTCAAATCTGGAGAGGGGAACTTTGTTGACGAAAACTAAAACGACAACAACAATAACAACAACAAAAAATAGGTAAAACACAGACAGCGGAGATAACCATGATAATGGTAGAGGGAGCTGGAAATCCGGGAGATAAGGAGGAGGGAGAGGAGAGGGTAGGATACGCGAGTTCAAAACCGCTGGGAGGTTGCAGAGAAATAATTTATCAAAGGCTGGAGCTACATGGAAAAGGGCGGGCGTTGGGAGAAAAAGGTACAGCAGTCGCGAGAACAGGGTACGGTAAGAAGGAGAATGTTGTGTGTACGCCTGTCCGGCCCCGACTTAACTCAAACAGGTACAGACTGGCACAATTCGATCACCGTTAGGTAAAACAAAACCGAAACTATTATAGCTTCAAGACATTCAGATCTTTTTCTTTCCTGAAAGACCTCAAAACACAACAAAGGTCACTTTGCGTTCAAAAGGGTTTTAAAAATCTCTGCCAGGGTATGGCTATATTTTTCTCTATTTCCTCGGTTGAACACGCGCTAGCAGCTCGATTTCTGACTCGCATCCTGTCCCTAGTGCGTACCTGATGCCGTGCATTGCGTGCACATTAAGGATGCGCAAAGGCACATGTTGCCAAAAGCTAAAATCGAGCGAGTAAACGCTGAGTAAGTGAAACGTTTTATTCTGTTTTAGTCTGCACTGATTTGGTTATCTCTTGAAATAAGGATAAAATCTGTCATTTTGATCTGAGGAAGGGTATGGAACGTTTTTGCACGATACAATTTCAAAAGTGATTATGATATGAAATGAAGAAGCTTTAGCTCTGAGCAGCAAATCCACACTGCGATTTCCACGGATTTCACCATCTTTTACCCGGTCATCGCCACCTTCAAAATCTCAAAAAGTGGTAAAAGAAAACAATAAAAGAATTCTTTCTTTTTCAAATCAATCCTACATTTTATTTATCAACAGCATGATAATGTTTTCACCCTTAAAAAGAGCCTTGTCTTATTGCCTTATTGATATAACAAATTACTCTAACAGTTAATTCTACTGTCCCCTTAGAGCAGTTTTCTTTATGCAGGACTGTAGGCTTTGTTTCAAGCCGCTTAAGCCTGGGCTTTTGGAACCTCTTCTACAAAGATTCGGGACACTGACGCCCCCCTGTGTAGGCGTCAGCATTGCCATATCCCTGACAATTACCGACCCAGAATCCCACGCGCACCTTTCCTTTGTGGATGTTGTTGCAGTGTCCTTCAATATGGCGGACGCGGTAAGGATCTTGATTGTTGCTTACACGGCCCAAGTACAGAATACCGTCAACGGGAAGGGGAGCTGAACACTCAGCACCGTTGAAGGTGAAGTACCAGCGTTTGCAACAATTCTGACAGCCATGGACTCTAAAAGGACCAGTCCAGGCAACACGAAGGGCTGTGTCAGAGAATTTCTTTGTGAACACACAATCCTGTATTATAAATACGATAAAAACAATAATATTTATAACAACTGAATTGAAAGTAAAACAGTAATGGGTTTTTTGCCACTGGGTTACAGTAGGGAGTAACCCAATCCTCATATTAAAAACGGTGCCCCAATATGTTTCGGAAAAACTGCTAACAATATATGATAGGTCTTAAATTCTTTTTTCTTTTTCTTTTTTTACATTGTTTCTTAGTCAGTTTAATTAGTTGCATTGACAAAAGAACTGCATATAAGAAGTCAATCTTTTTGTTTGAATTCAAAATATATTATCCTTTGTTATCTTGTTGAACATACGGTTCTGTGTAAGAAAGAAGATGAAAATAAACACTGCTAGAAAACCTGTTTCAAAATCAATTCCAAGAACAAGATTTTCCATTGGACAGCATTAACGGCGTTTATAGTGATTTATTTCAGCGCAAAATATATTGTTTTGAATTAGTCTTCTCCATCCAAGAAGCATTATTTCAGACTCACCTTGATCAAACCATTATCTCTGCCGTCTCCTTTCTTCCAGACGCACTCCTTCCAATTTTTAAAAGGCATCGCACCTGACGTTCCAGGTAATCCTCTCGCTCCACTCTCCCCACGCTCTCCTTTCTGGCCACGAAGACCCTGAACACCAGGCTTTCCTTTAGCACCATTCTTTCCATTTACACCAGCAGGGCCCATGACACCAGGAGGTCCCTGAAGCCCAGGTTTCCCTCGTCTTCCATGATCTCCTTTAGCCCCTTCGCGACCATCTCGTCCATCGCGGCCTGGTAACCCAGGGGAACCAGGCTTGCCATGCATGCCGGGGATGCCACCGTAATAGAAGGGAGAAGGCTGCTAGGAATGAAAAATCAGAAACGTATAAGTTTAGTTTTGATTGAACAAACGCTCTGTCCAGTGATTAATTTCTATCAGTAAGATTAAGGTACAAATGCAAATATGGTTCATTTTATATACTGAACAGAATTTTGATCCGTTCAAACGAGAGAGTATGAGGTCATAGCCCCTTGGTTCAAAGAATGGGCGCTTTGTAGGATGTCAGTCACGTGGTACAAAAACGCCATGCTGGGACGAAAACAACCGACTGGGACTAGACAGACAAAGAAAATTTCCATTTTAAGTGATGTAAGCCGTTTGTTTGACTAGTCCCAGTGGGTTGTTTGCGTCCCAGCATGGCGTTTTTGTACCACGCGACTGACATCCTGCAAAGGGCTCATTATCCTGCTCCCCCGAAGTACTAGCATATCAATTCTTCCGTCCAATTATATTTGCAGTTATAAAAAAAAAAGTATATAGTCGTTCTTTCAAAGATCTTTGAAAAACTTAAATTAACTAAGTGCGTGGGGAATGTTGATGAACTCTATTCTTTCCACCAATCAATAGTGTACTGCATACCCCTGCTGTTCCCTGCTGTTCCCTGCTGTTCCGTTTTGGTTTATCATTGATCGTTGAGTTCAGGTTGTTACATTTAAAAGACATTCCAATTTAAGCTACGCATTACCAAATATTATGTGAGATTTTACTTTTTATAGGCATTTTCAGTCTTTTGTAATAAAAATGAACGCACTTTATTTACCTACCATATTGGGTGGTTTATCAGTTTTGCTGTCCGCGGGGCCAGAAAAATAAACCAAAAGTGACATCACAAATGAAAACATCAAGGCTAGACGCACTTTAAACGGACTAATCACCATTTCTCTCGCACCTTTCTGCTGCCAACAAAGTAAACACAAATCAGTGGAAAGAATATTTTTCCATCAAGAACAAGAAACCCCATAGCGCTACAATTCGAAATCGAGTCTTTAAAAGGTTCCAAACCCTTTGACTGCGTTTGTCCAGTTCGTAGTAATTTTGTACCCCACTTCATACGGTAAAAGTTTTTTTGGCCAGTTTTAGAATTTATTCGATTTTTTGTTTAAACCTACGAGGATGTGCTGGAAATCATAATTCAGGTTGCTAGAAATTAGCTGTTTGTTTTTAACGCTCTTATATGTTTCTGCCTCTTTTGTCTCTCATCTAATTTAATTTATCCCTCAGTTTTTCAATTACAGGGACATCGTGATTGAGGAGTGAAAATGTAAGATCATTATATATTCATCAAACTGGAGACGAATTTTGTACGGATTCTGTCTTAAATGAATTTCGAGTTTCAAGGGATTTAAGAAAGTAAGCGAGAATTAATATTTATCTTATTTAAGAAGTTTGTATGTTTTCAATCACTCATGAAGAACGACCTCTAAATCTTCATGATCAGTTTGAAGGATAGCGGCTTTGATCAGCTCAAAAAAAAAAAAAAAAAAAAACCAAGAGAATAGCCATACCTTAGAACACTGAAGAAGGCCACTTTTCTGTTTCAGATTACTACGTATCTGTTGACAATTCACTCTCGGTGAAGGAAGGCTAATGCGCTTTAGTTAGTGCTGAAACTTTTTAGTCGACTTCCTATTAAGTGCTGTTCGTGTTTCAGCGTGTTCTTTGTTTACTATTCTATAAGCAGTCGCAGTGCACCGATTTTAAGTTCTTCTTTGTAGTAGCAAACAAATGTCAAGTCCTTCTACATCAATTGTACTCCGGGGCATGTATTAAATTTGCCATTAACCAAAAAGCTATTTTAATTTGTCTTTTTCTCAGGTAAAACTGAAGTTATAGTAAACTTACTGGTCGGACAAAACCTGAAGTGCTTTTGACTTGTTGTTAACAGCAATGGCTTATAAAATTTTCATTTTTGATTGAATATTTCAAACAGAACCTGTTCTAATCGTACATGGTGTTCTTACTGAGAGAATGACTTCGTTAGCTGTCCGTAAAAACGCCGATAACCTGATCGCTGTTTATGTTATCCTTCAAGATTATGTATAGATATTAAATCCTGTGTCAGGTTTTATTACGGTGATGCTTAAATTAAGTCGGTATTCCTGAACCGAGCGTGGAATATAACTACATATAAAGCTGTTACGAAATACGGTAGGTTATGAATAAGTTGCAGAAAATCGTATTGTAACTGCATGTGCGTAAATCCAAATTGATAATGAAAATGTATAGCAACGTTCAAGACTTGCCCCTGAATCAATTCTGTGTTAACAGAAGAAATCAATCGAAAACCAAAACAAAAGCGCGCCGGATTTTTTGGTTCAAGTTAGATGCAAGAATTTGTGTGCTCAACTATGCGATCTTCTCAAGCGCGTCTGGTAATCTTATGAAAAATGTTATGCGCTAGTTAAAACCGAAACGCAGAATAGCGATTTATGGTGATATAATTAGATGTCCACAAACTTTAGGAATAACATTTTAGCATCAAACAACAATTTGAGCGAAATACTCTAGTCTCAAACGTCAGATGGAGTCGATCTTAATTTTACAAAGATTTTCTTTAACAAGGAAGATTTTTAAAAGGGTTGTTTGCCATTAGAATGACCGTTTCTGAACGAAAATGATTTCTCCGTGTGTTTAAAACCGTACAGTTTTCAAAAGAGAAGAAATGACTATAACCGGTTCTAAAAACAGCCATACCTGCACTCGTGGAAAAAAGTTACTCTTTTGCTCCAGCTACTTCCTCAACAAACCACAGTAAAGGAACACAATAAGCTACTTTTCTTCAGTGCTAGAATATATCAGCCTTCCTATTGACTCTTGTTCGTGTTCAGGCGAGTTTTCTGTTTACGATTATTCAGGATTGTGATTGAACTGTTTCAGGGTTACCTAATCACTAGGAGTGATTTATTGTCTGGTTACATCCAATTACAGCAACTTATATAAGATTGTTCAGTTTGTCCTCTTTTAGTGTTCATGTACCAAACAATTTTCAGAGTCAGAATTAATATTGCCTCATGTGCAAATCATAGAGCTAACAATTAATAACAAGATATTTTAATTTTCTTACTCTCTAACGTGGGGAATAAAACATTTTCAGGGTAATTGAAGTCCGAAGAAATTATTCACCATTATTGCATCCAAATCTTCCCATAACATTTTACTACAACAATTTCGTTTTCGCTATTTGAATTGAATATGCTCATCTTTCTGTGGACACGTTGCAGCAAACCCTCTTATGAAACACAAAGGACAGAAGTACTTTGCTACGAAAATGAGCTCTTTCGGTTTCATTGAGTCTTAAGTTTAGAATATGTGGAACAGTTTTAAAACTAGCCATCCTTCGAACTTATATCACTTAGCAACGCACAAGAAAACGGATCACATGATGCCCCGCTTCTTCCTTCCATTTTGCTTTGAATCTCCAATTACAGTGAAGATTTTCAGTCCTCTTTTGTGAAGCAAACAATTGTTAAAGTCAGAATATCCCAACATGCACACCATATGCTTACATCTGCAAACATGTATTATATTTTCCTTCCTTTCTAACCGGTGAGCAATGAAAGATTTGCAGGATTTTACATTTTGACACTCCTTTAAGATTTAATTTAACTGGTAAACTGTTTCCGAGAAAATAATTCCACCCAATTCTCCTCTAAAAATTTACAGCAACATTTTCACTATCGCAATTTGATATGATCATTTCTTTGTGTACACTTCCCAGCAAACCGTCGTTTTTGAAAACGTATGAAAGCCAAAGAACAGAAGCACTTTATTGCGAAAAAGTCAGGGGCATTTTTTAAACCATCAACGACCCTCCGAACTGATATCACTCAGCGACGCAGAAGAGCACGGATTAGTGTGATATACCTCGCTTCTTTCTTCCATTTTGCTTCGAATCTCTCTTGAATGAAAATTAAGCACTCCCTGTCAACACATCATATTTCCAAACAGTTGAAATTTGTTCCAACTCGGTACGAAAAATGACCGCAGATAGCGACTCCGAACGACCGCGAAAATCTCATCAGCAATGAAAATGAAGACCAATGGATTTTAGTTTTCGTTTTATCCATGTCGATCCAAAGATAAAATGATATGTGTTGGGAATGAACGGCTTAAGTACCGCTTAAACACTTTTTGGCTGATTCTTCCATAAATAGAAAATTGTGCGTAATAAAACTATGGTAAATCCACGTTTCTTAGGGATCTCTAATTCCACTACTGAATGTTTGGCATCTTCGAAAAATTCGAAACATATTGAACATTGCTCACTGACTGTAGCATTTTTATTAAAACGACGCTTCAATTTTGTACAGAGAAGACTGAAAATTGTTTCCCAAGCAATCGAGCTGACCACGAATACTGTACAAACGGGAGCCAAAGATAAAGAGACCCCATCCAATAAACAGAAGGAATAATTTTCTACATTATTTGCTATCAGTGTGATCTGTGGCAAGCCGACGCATTGAATTGTCAGTGAATCTAAAAGTAAACTGCTAAAAAACGGAATAGTAACCATGGTACACGAAAG
The DNA here is from genome assembly GCA_016490735.1 of Pachyseris speciosa. Taxonomy (NCBI): domain Eukaryota; kingdom Metazoa; phylum Cnidaria; class Anthozoa; order Scleractinia; family Pachyseridae; genus Pachyseris; species Pachyseris speciosa. The sequence goes on along the minus strand of JAEMWC010000135.1, from coordinate 996,611 downwards.
AGATAAGTTGATTCGGAATGCTCTTCCAATATGAGAGACAACAAGAGAGGCTTTAAAACGGAAAGATTTTAGTAGTTGTTCCTTCACACGAAAGAGTAATTCCTGTATAAAACAAAAGACGTGAATTTGACTCGATTGTATAAAGACGACATTAGCCAATTAAATAATGCCGTCATCTATGTATGAAATATGCGCATCGTTTATTGAACAAGTCATGCACTGTAAATTGGTTTACATTTAACGGGTACGAACGTTGTTGATTCGAAAATAAATTACTATTTTTGATCTTAGTTCAAAACGTTTCAAATATTTTTTCGGCAACGTTGTCATTGGTTTGGTACACCAGGCTGTTTGGTTTCATTTTTACCTGATTGAACATTGCTCACCGACTGTAGCATTTTTATTATGATGACGCTTCAATTTTCTACAGAGAAGACTGAAAATTCTTTCTCAAGCAATCGCGCTGGCCACCAATACTACACAAACGGGAGACAAAAATAGAGACCCCATGCAATAGACAGAAGGAATAATTTTCTACATTATTTGCTATCAGTGTGATCTGTGGCAAGCCGGCGCATTGAATTGTCAGTGAATCTAAAACTAAACTGCTAAAAAACGGAATAGTAAGAACAAGTCATGCACTGTAATTTGGCTTACATTGAACGGGTACGAACGTTTTTGATTCGAAAATGAATTTCTATTTTTGATCAGTCTTAGGTCAAAAAGTTTCTTATCTTTTTTCGGTAGCATTGTCATTTAGTAAGGTAGGTGTTGGGTTTCACCGTTTATTGAACGAGTCTTGCACTGTAAATTCGTTTACATTTTGAACGGGGACGAATGTTGATGATTCGAAAATAAATTTCTATATCTTTGATCTTAGGTCAAAAAGTTTGAAACATTTTTTCGGCAAAGTTCTCACTGATTTGGTACACCAGGTTGTTTGGTTTCATTTCTCCTTGATTGCCCCAATAAACAATTTCTGTACACCAAGCCTCTCACTTCCTTTCCCTAATTTTGACTGAGTAAATTATATATCAAATTTTGTGTTTCTTTGGTGAAAATGTAGCTTTGGTGGAGAAATTCGACTGGCGATGTTGTTCACGCGAGCGTACGTACGAGCGCAATTCGGTGAAAATTTCAACAAAGTAACTGAACTAAGTCCCGTGCCGGGGAGCAAAGTTGAAGCGTTCTGAATACGAGTTGACATTCGGCTAGAGAGAGACAAGTTTTATGCTCTACGGTTTGACGTCGGTTATTTTACCAGGCTTAGCATCAGTTTGAATTTGTTTTTTTTTTATTTACGCTGTATATTTTCCGTTTATTAGTGACTAGAACTCGCGCCGAATAAATTAGAGACGGATATTAACACAAGCCACTGACAAGCTGAAAGGTGGTACATTATCGGGAATTTACTTAAGAGTTTCCAATAACAGTGAATTTACCAATAGCCTTCAATTTTGTTAGATTTGTTGGCGAAATGTTTTGAGCTACAGTTACGATCTCACTATCATTAAATATTCAGATAAGACACTAACCTGAGTAAACTATGCATTTCTATAAACTCTGCACATCCTTCATCCGAAAGGTTTGTTGAATGGAATTGCTTGTTGAAGTTTGTATCACTTCTTCACTAACTTCCATCTCAGGAGAATTTGACTCATGCTTCGGCCAGGTTTTTCCCTTCTTTCTCCTCTCACTGTTGCTTAAAGGAGGAAGCGGCAACACACAGCTACTTTTCACTACTGAAAAGCGGCTCGGCTTGGATATTGATGTTGCAATATCTCTACGAAGCTCACAAAACAACGCTCCCGGGTTAAATAAAAAAAGAGCCAAAAAAAATAGAAAATATCAGCCATTTCTTATGAAGAATCATTGTGATTTTGTTTCTATAATTAATTCACCTTTAGATCCGTCAAAAATTCGTGTCTTCGGATCATATGCCACGAGGACTTAATGCTGCCTGAAGCCAAGGGTGTTTGCATAAGCAAGCTTATGAGTTGACATTATTGATTTAATCAATTCGATTTCAGAAAACTCATTTATAGTGTCGTTATGTCTTACGCGGATTAAATAGCGATTAATAGCGATTTCATAAGATTTCGAATTAAAACGTCTTCTCCTGAAGAAAGAGGGGACGGAGATGTTCACTGGGGTACGAATTAAAATAACATTGCATGCGTTCTTTTCATCCCAACAAAAGGCGCGATTACGACTTTGCAAATTTCAGGCCACGCCACATCAAAAATCGTTATCACATCATATCGATGATTTCAAACCGTGTGTTTAAACTAGCGGTGAATATCTTTGCCAGTTCATGGAGATGACATTCCGATTTTTGTTGGGATTTCAGGCGCGAGTGCCTCTGGTGAGCGCTGCTGATGTATAAACTGCAGGCTATAAGTTACGCGGCCCTGTTGATTATTCATTTGTTTAAACGAGCCTCAATAATAGGAAGTGAGGTTATGTAAATAGGTGGAAGATTGCAGGATACGTTTTTATGTGAGATCGAAACGCTTTAGAATTCGTTAGGAAAAAAAACATTGTCATGTTTTAGGGGCGGTGAACGAAACATCATATGCGAGAGAGTTAGAATTTCATTTCTGGACATATCTTTTCATTATTTTGATGACAAATTGAACATGTCACGAGCAAAGATCAAATATGCCGAACCTTGGTTGAAGAAAGTACGTTAATAATTACCAACAAACTTTCCCTATAGAACTAACTTGTTCGGAGTTTATTGATCATCCTTAATTGGAACCTAACGGCGGGTTCTCCTGGGACTATTCTGGTGATTCTATTGCGGTTTAGGAATAAGAGACCACACGGATACCGTTTCCCAAGGGAATACATATTCCTAACTCACGATCATCTTGACGGAAATCACCAAACACCACTCCAGCGCACAGAATGGTCTGGATCGAGCGTGTGTACCCGACTTCCGGTGTTACGTCACGGGGTCGGTGGGCCACACGGTTTGCAGTTTTAGAACTTATGGTATTGCAGTATGGAATTGCTAATTTTCAATTTCGCGCCAAACTGTTTGGAGAACAGAAATGATCACAAAGCACTAGGAACCAGTAAAACATAAAATGTTTTATCAATCAAGGGATCTGAGCCTTGTTGTTGGGGGGATGGGGGGTCAGACTGTCAGGTGGCGTGCCAACCAGAAGGACTCCTTAAATAATTTTGCTTGAACTTGCTTTGCAATGCACAATTGTGATCGCCACACTGACTCTTCTTTGGAAAAGAGAAATTTGCTGGCTGGAATCACTCAGTTCTGATTATAAGACTGAGTGAACGAGTGATGAATTTTCAACGAACTGTTGATAGTTTGGAGACTGAGATGGCTGTTCATTAGACCACTACCTTGCAATTCATTGATCTTGGTAACTTGCCAACGAAATTTGTGGGTGAAGGTTCTGAACTGAGACAATTTCCAAAACAAAAAGCAAAAGAGAAACAAAACAAAATACTGACGCTTCAAAAAAAAAAGTTAAATTGAATAAACGCCAGGAATCAATCTCATAATCTCACCGCAAAGAGTGAGTTTTTGCTATTGGGAAAAAAAAGTATGAAATTAGCGTTGGTCTTTTTTACCAACACCATGGGAAGATCCAGATTTTTTTGTTCATGTTAGCATAGTTTCCATTCGTTTTTTGTTTTGGTTTTGGTGGAGAGATGATCGATAAAACCTGTCATCACAAAATACGGTACAGCAGCTCCCTGATACTTTAAAATTAATTATCGAGTTATTAGCTCCGAAACTTTATCGGTGTAGAAAAGCCTAGGGAAACAGGAGTTAAACCGTATGAAACGCAAGGTTGTTTATGGATTAATGGGAAAAAAAATAAAAAAACGCCTTACCTTCCTTTACGTTACTAAATAATGGAAACTAACTTTTCAGTCAAGGTTTCAGTGTAAGCGGAGAGCGGGGTGCAGCCCGGGAGAATTGGGGGCGGGAAAGTACGGAGGGCGGGAGAGGGGAGGGTGAGAAGTTCTAAAAGAGCTGGGGTTAGGAGAGAAAAATTCGTTTATTTGGTGCGCAATCAGCACGAAAAGGAAGGAGGTGTTTCCCTCTGTCTCCTCACTTACTCAAACTGGCGCACACTTTTAAAATTCGATCCCTCGTGAGTAGGTAAACCAATATTATAGAAAAAAATATCTTCTCACATTCAGATCTTTTTGTCTTTCTTGAAAATGGAGAAAACATGCGTAAAAGAAATCAGTGAACACCGCGTCATTGTCAATATTTTGGTTTCCTTTCAAATGAAGGATGGAACAGGTTTTGATAAAACCGTGAAATTTTACCTCAGAAAAAGCATAACTTTGAATAGTGTATGAGGTAGAAAATGATATAGTATTATTTTTCTTTTCCAACAATGCGTTTTATTGCCATGTTTATCACCGCAGTTTGTGTGTTAATTTTCTTGTTAAGCTACGATGGCCAAAGACAAAGAGTATTTGCGATCCTATTTTGATCATGATAAAAAATATAACTAAAGACTTGCTCAGCCACATTCAAATTTTCTGGCATTTTGTCGTATACTACCCAGTCAATTCTATCCTTAGACTCTCAAAAGCTGGTGAAAGCTAAGAAAATGAGCAATGAAAAGAAATTCATTCTTTTTCCAAACAATCCTGCCTTTTATTTAGCAACAGCATAATTTGCTCCAAGCAACACAGCCCTCGCTTTAATTTATGACTAAGTTAATGCAAAAAAATTACTCTAACAGTTTATTTTTACTTTTCCCTTAAAGCTTTTTTTCATTTTTTGGCAGGTCTGGAGGCTTTGTCTCAAGACATTTAAGCCTGGGCTTTAGGAACTTCTTCCACAAAGATCCGGGACACTGATACGTATCCTGTGTAGGCGTCAGCATTGGCAGATCCCTGACAATTACCGACCCAGAATCCCACGCGCACCCTTCCTTTGTGAATGTTGTTGCAGTGTCCTTCAACAGGGAGCTTTAGAAACGACGACGGCAACGGCAACGAGAACGCCACAAAACAATAGGTTTAATGAGCAAAAACAATGGCTCTGCACGTGCGTTTTACATTTTGGTACATTTCTTTCCCGTCCTCTGCAAAACAACAACGTGAAATGACCAAATTTTAGGTTTTGGCGAGAACGGGAGCATGTGACTGTACAGTTTTCTTTCCTTTTCCTTACTTTAACGGCGTTCATAACAATTTAGTCCCTGAATAGTTCGCCAGTATTTTCCAAGTTGAACAAATTGGAATAATAGCGAAAGCGTTACAAAAACGAGAAGTTCTATTTTGAAGTGACGTTTTCATTGCCGTTGCCGTCGTCGTTGCTAAAGCTCCCTAATATGGCGGACGCGGTGAGGATTTTGTTTGTTGCTTACAGCACCCAAGTACACAATGCCGTCAATGGGAAGGGGAGCTGAACACTCAGCACCGTTGAAAGTGAAGTACCAGCGTTTGCAACAACCCTGGCAGTTATGGACTCTGAGAGCACCAGTCCAGGCAACATGAAGGGCTGTGTCAGAGAAGTTCTTGGAGAATACACAATCCTGCATCAAAAATAAGATGAAGGGCAAAAACGTACTGAAATAATGTTTCAAATAAGAAAATATGTTTCGGAAAAACTGTTAACATTTTACATTGTTTCTTAGATTAGTCAGGTTATAAATTTTCGTTGCTTTAGTTGCAATGACATGTATACGGCGCATATAAGAAGTAAAACTTTTTGCTTTAATCCAAAATAAGTTATCATATGTTATCTTGGTGAACTGATTCAAACATTCCTGTGTTAGAAAGAAGACGAAAAGAATAAGAAAAATGAAAGACAGTTATAGTAAAAACTAAAGAGTGAAAATTTTGAAATTTAAACAATGCTAGAAAAAATGTTTCAAAATCAATTCCAAAAATAAGATTTACCATTAGACAGCATTTACGGCGGTTTTAGTGATTTATTTCAGCAATGAACATATAGTGTTTAGTCTTCTCCATCCAAGAAGCATTATTTCATAGACTCACCTTGATCAGACCATTATCTCTGCCGTCCCCCCGTCTCCAGACGCACTCCTTCCAGTTCTTCAAAGGCATCGCACCTGACGTTCCAGGTAAACCTCTCGCTCCACTCTCCCCGCGCTCTCCTTTCTGGCCACGAGGACCCTGGATACCAGGCTCTCGTTTAGCACCATCAAAATACACCAGGAAAGACGCCACAAACAAACACAGCCTAACCAATGACACGTCACGCGGAATTTTCGCCATTTCGTTTCACTGATCTGACATGAGAAGAGTAAAAAATGTCAGCTAGTTTGAAAGGCATTGTTAGCAGTTAATGCAAATAGCTATAAGTGGGTGCCACAATCCACCAATCAGTTGTTAGGTTTAGCTACTGATGTTTAAATTTTCATTTTCTTGTTTTTGTAAAGAAAGCTAAGGGATCCGTATTAAAAGTATCAAACATACTCCCGAGTTTTATCCCTCCAGCTAACTTTCTCAGTGTTGAAAAATTGAGACTTTACTTCCTTTAATCAATTCTGTATTAACTAGTTTAGTTTTTGTTTAATTTATTTTCCTCGCGTGTAATTTTGTTTTCGTATGTTTATATCAGATGAAATCACTCGAAAACCAAAAGAAAAGCGCGATTTTTTGGTTCAAGTTAGATACAAGAATTTGTGTGCTCAACTGTGCGACCTGCTTAAGGTGCGTCAGGTAATTTTATGAAAAATGTTATGTGCTAGTTAAAACCGAACCGCAGAATAGCGATTTGTGGTGATATAATTAGATTTCCACAAACTTCAACAACAGACAACCTTTTGCTGAGAAAATTCTTTAGTCTTAAAAGTTATATGGAGTCGATCTTAATTTTACAACGATTTGCTTTAACAAGGAAGATTTTTAAAAGTGTTGTTTTCCATTAAAATGGCCGTTTCTGAACGAAAATGACGTCTCCAAGTTCTTTAAAGCGTACAGTGTTAAAAGAGAAGAAATAACCGCTTTTAAGAACAGCCATACCTGCAGCCGTGGAAAAAAAGTTACTCTTTTGCTCCAGCTACTTCCTCAACAAACCACAGTAAAGGAACACAATAAGCAACTTTTCTTTAGCGTTAGAATATCTCAGCCTTCCTGTTGACTCTTGTTCGTGTTAAGGCGAGTTCTCTGTTTACCATAATCCAGGATTATGATTGACCTGTTTCAGGATTACGTTATCACTACGAGTGATTAACTGTCTGGTGACATCCAATGACAGCAACTTATAAGATTCTTTGTCCTCTTTGTTCATGTAGCAAACAATTGTTAGAGTCAGAATTAATATTGCCTCATGTGCAGATGATAGAGCTAACAATTAAGAACAAGATATTTTATTTTTCTTACTCTCTAACGTGGGGAATAAAACATTTTCCGGGTAATTGAAGATTTTTTTCCCGAATTAAAGTAATTATGTCCGAGGAAATTTATTCACCATTATTGCATCCAGTTCTTCCTAGAACACATTACTACAATTTCTCTTATTGCTATTTGAATTGAAGGTACTCAACTTTCTGTGGACACGTTGCAGCAAACCGTCTTATATGAAAGACAAAGAACAGAATTACTTTAATACAAAAATGATCCTTTTCGGTTTCATTGACTCTAAAGTTTAGAAAAGGTGGAACAGTTTTAAAAGTAGCCATCTTTCGAACTTATATCACTCAGCAACGCACAAGAAAACGGATGTGATGATGCCTCGCTTCTATTAATCCTTCCATTTTGCTTTGAATCTCCAATTACAGTGAAAATCAGTTTTCAGTCCTATTTGGTGAAGCAAACAATTGTTAAAATCAGACGCCATGACGAAGCTAACATTTACAAACAAACTATTATATTTTCCTTTCTTTCTAATCGGTGAGCAATGAAAGATTTGCAGGATTTTAGATTTTGACACTCCTTTAGAATTTAATTTAATTTAATTTAATTTCCGAATTAAAGGAAACTGTTTCCGAGAACTAATTCCACTCAATTCTCTTCTAAAAATTTACAGCAACATTTTAACTATCGCTATTTGATATGCTCATTTCTTTCAATTGTGTACACTTTCCAGCAAACCGTCTTTTTGGGACACGTATGAAAGCCAAAGAACAGAAGTACTTTACTGCGAAAACGTCAGGGGCATTTTTTCAACCAACGACCCTCCGAACTGATATCACTCAGCGTCGCACAAGAGCACGGATCAGTGTGATATACCTCGCTTCTTCCTTCCATTTTGCTTCGAATCTCTCTTGAATGAAAATTAAGCACTCCCTGTGAACACATCATATCAGTTTCGAAACTGTTGAAATTTGTTCCCACTCCGTACGAAAAATGACCGCAGATAGCGACTCTGAACGAACGCGAAAATTTCATCAGCAATGAAAGCTAATGAAAATGAAGACCAACGGTTTTTAGTTTTCGGTTTATCCATGTCGATCCAAAGATAAAGTGAACGGCTTAAGTACAGCTTAAGCACATTTTGGCAGATTCTTCCGTAAATAGAAAAGTGTGCGTTGTAAAACTATGGTAAATCCACTGTTAATGTTTTGCGTCTTCCAAGAATTCGAAACATACTGAACATTGCTCACTGACCAGTGTAGCATTTTTATTATGATGACGTTTCAATTTTCTACAGAGAAGACTGAAAATTGTTTCCCAAGCGGCAATTGCGCTGGTCACCAATACTGCACAAACGGGAGATAAAATAGAGACCTCATGCAATAGACAGAAGGAATAATTTTCTAAATTATTATTTGCTATCAATGTGATCTGTGGCAAGCCGACGCATTGAAATGTCAGTGAATCTAAAATTAAACTGCTAAAAAACGGAATAGTAACCATGGGACACGAGAGAGAGAAGTTGATTCGGAATGCTCTTCCAATATTGTTCCGTAAAATACCAAAAGATATGAAAGATAACAAGAGATACTTTAAAACGCAAAGAGTTTAGTAGTTCTTACTTCACACGAAAGAGTAATGTTTGTACAAAACAAAAGGCGTGAATTTGACTCGTTTGTAGAAACAGCACCTTAGCCAGTTAAATGATGCCGTCATATATGTATGAAATATGCCCTCCCGGTTTATTGAACGAGTCATGCACTGTAATTTGGTTTACATTGAACGGATATGAACGCTGTTGATTCGAAAATAAATATCTATTTTTGATCTTAGTTAAAAAAGTTCAAAATTTTTTTCGGCAAAGTTCTCACTGATTTGGTACACCAGGTTGTTTGGTTTCATTTCCCCTTGATTATATTGCCCCAATAAACAATTTCTGTACACCAACGGTCACTTCCTTTCTCTAACTTTGACTGAGTAAATTATATATCAAATTTTTTGTTTCTTTGGTAGAAATGCAGCCTTTGGTGGAGAAATTCAACTGAAGATGTTTTTCACGCGAGCGTACGTACGTTCGGAATTCAGTTAAAAATGCAGCAACACAACTGAACTATGTCCATTATTTTAAGCAGGCGCGGGACGTACCAAAGTTCAAGCTTTCTGAATACGAGTTGACACTCCTCTGGAAAGAGACAAGTTTTACGCTCTACGGTTTGATGTCGGTTATTTTACCAGGCTGAGCATCAGTTGAGAATTTTTTATTCACGCTGTAAATTTTCTGTTTATTAGTACTAGAACTCACGCCGTATAAATTAGAGACAGATATTAACACAGGCTAAATGTGGTACACTATCGGGATTTTACTTAAGGATTTCCAATAACAGTGAATTTACCAAGAACCCTCATTTTTGTCAGAGTTTTTGGCGAAATGTTATGAGCTACAGTTACGATCTCACTATTATTAAATATTCAGATAGGACGATTAACCTGAGTAAACTATGCATTTCCATAAACTCATCATCCGAAAGGTTTGTTGAATTCAAACGCTTGCTGGAGTTTTTTTTATCACTTATTCGCTAACTTCCATCTCAGGAGAATTTGACTTGTTGTTCGGCCAGGTTTTTCAATTCTTTCTCTTCTTTATAGATCACTGTTGCCCAAAGTAGGAAACGAGAACGCCCGAAAATGATAGACGACAAGTTCCTCACCTTTGTACCATCAATAGAGAAGCATTACATAGCTACTTTTCACTACTGAAAATCGGTCCGGCTTGGATATTGATGTTGTAATAGCTCTACGAAGTTCACAAAACAATGCTCCCGGGTTAAATAAAAAAGAGCAAAAAGAAAGAAAGAAAAAAATTTTGTTATGAAGAATCACTGGTGATTTTGTTTCTGTAATTAATTCATATTTAGATAGGTCAAAAATTCGTGTCTTCGGATCACATGCCACGAGGACTTTATGCTGCCTGAAGCCATGGGTGTTTGCATAAGCAAGCTTATGAGTTGACATTATTGAATTTAATCAATTCGATTTAAGAAAGCTCGTTTACAGTGTCGTTGTTTCTTACGCGGATTTCATAAGATATCGAATTAAAACTACTTCTCCTGAAGAAAGATGGGGCGGAAATGCCACCTGTAGACCACTGGGACACGAAATGACATTGCATGACTTGTATTTTATACCCGCCTGGGCTGAGTTGCTCGAAGCATGGTTAGCGCTATTTTGGTATAGATCAGGGGCACCCAACGACAAGTTTCGGTAGATATCTGTTCGGTGGAGGGTAATTCTCCTAGCGCTTTCGGCGTCGATTAAAGAGTTCACTCGGATTTTCGTAACTAAAACGTGGCCTATAAGATTCGAAATTTGGAAATCATAGCCCCTGAGGTTTTCTGAAAGGTCGAAATTGCTGTATTTTGCAGTCAAAAACGTCAGCTAGCATTTTCGGAAAGAAAATAGTTCCCTAGTCGAGTTGGTGGAAATTTCATTTCAGCTTGCATTTTTTTAAAGGAAGATTTCGTTCCCTAACATTTTCGGGCAATAAAAATTTCAGCTAGGGAATCCGAACAGATGAAATTCCTCTAGCTTATGAAAACATCGCTTTAAACAGACTTCAAACACCATAAGGCACTTAAAAATGCCTTTCTACAGCTTTTGGTTGATTTGGCTCGCTGGGTGCCCCTGATAGATGTATTTAAACCTATAGGTTGTCACGGTATTTAGCTCGGGTTAGCGCTAATCATGCTTTGAGCAACTGGGCCCAGGTCGCCACTCTACAGATAAATAAAGAAGCCCAAAAGTGCTTCCTAGCCCTAATCACTATCCCAAAACTGTTTGGCTTAGTTACCAGTCAATCGCAAAACAGTGACCTGTACCTGTGACCTGTGGAATGTGACCTGTACTTTGTACCCACATGACATCCCAACAAAAGGCGCGATTACGACTTTGCAGTTTCAGACAACGTCCCCTTTCTAGAGCTCCCACTTTTAGCTACTGCTTACCAGCAGAAAATAATAATGTAGAAACGAAATTGGAGTGACCGAGAGTGGTTATTCAAGACAAGGGAACAACACTTAAAAAGTCGGATCCGCACTCAATTTCATACTCGTTCTCATTGACAAATCTGCAAGTACACAATTTAAATTTCGTTGACGTCGCTCCAAAAATATACAGTCTCTCAAAAGAGCGATCTAAACATCGCGCATCACATCGCAATAATCGTTCTCACATCATATCGACGATTTCAAACCGTGTGTTTAAACAAGAGGTGAATATCTTTGCCAGTTCATGGAGATGACATTCCGATTTTTTTGGGGATTTCAGGCGCGAGAGCCTCTGGTGAGCGCTGCTTATGTATAAACTACAGGCTATAAGCTAAGCGGGCCTGTTGAGCGAAGGCGATGCCAGCTGAAACGTACAATGTAGGACTCCAGCATTGACCGACGTATATCGCTTGGCCTCTGTTAGTGCTCAACTTTCAACCGTTGCAATAATTCTTAGCGAAACGACACTGGGGAATTTTTAACATGTCGCACTTAGTAGAACAGCTGGGTCCAAATTCATTTGTTTAAGCGAGCCTCAATAACACGGAAGCGTTAGGTTATGTAAATAAGCGCAAGATTGCAGGATGCGTTTTTATATGAGATCGAAACGCTTTAGATCATGAACTCGTTAGACAAAAAAACATTGAAACGATTTAGGGGAACGAAACATCATACCCGAGAGAATTAGAATTTCATTTCTGGACATATATTTCCATCGCTTTGATGACAAATTGAAGGCGTCATGAACAAAGATCAAATACACCAGACCTTGGGTTGGGGAAGGTATGTTAATAATTACCAACAAACTTTCCCTATAGAACCAACTTGTTCAGAGTTTATTGATCATCCTGATAAGGAACCTAACGGCAGGTTCTTCTGGGACTATTCTGGTGATTCTATTGCGGTGTAGGAATAAGGAACCACACGGATACCGTTTCCCAAGAGAATACCTATTCCTAACACACAATACCCTTCACGAAAATGACCAAAGACCAGCGCACTGAATTGTCTGGACCGAGCGTGTGTACCCAACTTCCGGTGTTACATCACGGGCTCTGCGGGCCGCGCGAGAGGTTCCCGCCAAAATTTTCCCAAAAGAAAACTGCATTCTGTTCATTTTGTTGCATTCCGTTCCGTTCCGTTCGGAGAAGTAAGAAAGAAAAGGAGCATATCCCAATAGAACATGAATACTGTCTGTTCCAAGTATTCGTATTTCTGCCGATAACCCAAATAAGAATGCGCTCTTTGAAATCTTTCACGGATGTGAATAGACATCACAGTGTGTAAACGTATGCTAATGTAATAAAGATGCCAAATAGAGTCAAACCTCTTTTCAGCGGTCACCCTCGGGAAACAGCCATCTGACTGCTTAATTGAGGTTGACCTCGGCTTAAAAGGGGTTTTCCAAAATGTGGTATATAATAAGGTAAAGCGGAACTTTGGTATGTATACCGTATATTGTATCGGCAGTAACACAAAATATGAGAAAAACATCGAGTACCGGTAATTGCATGTTTAAGGAAGTTCACGCCTATAGTTCTAAGATTCTAATGTTGTTTGTAAGGTAATAAATTGTCTTTTTTTGTAAACCACATTAATAACGTTCAGTTTTGCCATTCAACATATTATGTTGCTTGCGTGGTTTCAAAATATCGCATGAGGTGAAATACAATAAAATAAACCAATTGGGAATTCTAAATGGTGACCGCGTCCGCTTAATAAGTGTCCGTTTAATAGAGGGTGTCCGCTTAATAGAGGGCCGCTTAATAGAGGTTTGACTGTAAACCCAGGCAGTGCACAAGTCGATAATTTACCATAGGATGCTGTCAGCATTTTAATACGATCCAACAATTCATCTTAGATCCTTAAATCCTTGATAGGGCAAGAGTAAGTAAAATTGCTAAAAGGTATTAACTTTTATACGACAGAGAATTCCCTGCACACTTATTAATTACTATAAAAGATAACATATGAATGTTGTGCCGCGTAGCACTAGGAACACAAATAGTGGAATAGAGAATTAACTCTGAAGTGTAAATTAAAGTGCTACTTAAACCCATTGAATAACCCACTGGGCGTTAGCCCTAGTAAAGGGAAACAGGGAACCACACGAGGCAAAGAAAAAATCTTTTGACCTCGGTGGGAATCGAACCCACGACCTCCGGATTAGATCTACCGTTACTCTGCCGACTGAGCTACAAGGTCGCACAGAGAAAGTCGGGGACGATTTTAGATGGTGAAGTATGGGTACATATGAATGTTGTGCCGCGTAGCACTAGGAACACGAATAGTGGAATAGAGAATTAACATTCATATGTACCCTTACTTTCTCTTTGCCGCGATTCACCATCTAAAATCGTCCCCGACTTTCTCTGTGCGACCTTGTAGCTCAGTCGGCAGAGTAACGGTAGATCTAATCCGGAGGTCGTGGGTTCGATTCCCACCGAGGTCAAAAGATTTTTTCTTTGCCTCGTGTGGTTCCCTGTTTCCCTTTACTAGGGTTAACGCCCAGTGGGTTATTCAATGGGTTTAAGTAGCACTTTAATTTACACTTCAGAGTTAATTCTCTATTCCACTATTTGTGTTCCTAGTGCTACGCGGCACAACATTCATATGTACCCTTACTTTCTCTTTGCCGCGATTCACCATCTAAAATCGTCCCCGACTTTCTCTGTGCGACCTTGTAGCTCAGTCGGCAGAGTAACGGTAGATCTAATCCGGAGGTCGTGGGTTCGATTCCCACCGAGGTCAAAAGATTTTTTCTTTGCCTCGTGTGGTTCCCTGTTTCCCTTTACTAGGGCTAACGCCCAGTGGGTTATTCAATGGGTTTAAGTAGCACTTTAATTTACACTTCAGAGTTAATTCTCTATTGCACTATTAAAGATAACAGACAGGTTGCCCAGTTTGGGTATCTTTCAAGAGGATGGCATCATTTGCTTGTGTCATAGATTCTAAAAACAGAAAGATACCAGTAAATATTGGTTAAATTAAATTAATTTGCGGAGAATTTACGGTTGTAACTGTTGTTATCACAGCTAGTACACCATTTCTTGCAAGAATGAGTTACAATACCAGTGCTTAATTGGTAGTTGTAGTTTCCAGAGGGTTCCAAACTTGTAATTGTTGTTAATTTTCAACTTCCCGCTAAAATGTTTGGAGAATAGAATTGCTTTATCACAATGGCAGCTAGTGTACCAGGTGGCATTTACCATTTAAACAACAAGCTTACAGTTTAATTTGGTTGATAGCACTCCTTCTGGACTACTCTACCAGAAGTGGCATCACCTGCACTAGCTCGCCAACAAACCATTCTTGAGACACAGAGGAACCTGGCAGAGAGAGACGCAGAACAAAAGAAGAAAATTAAGACGTATGCAGACCAAACGTTAGGTGTAAGAGAGAGCAAGATCAAGCTGGGAGACTTTAATCAAGCAACCCAAGACTAACAAGCTATATTTTACCCCGTTCAGTCCAGTACCTCTTGCAGTTGAAGAGAAAAAGGGATCCATGGTTACTGCAAGCGACGGACACAAGACCGTGACGCGCAACTCATCGATGTTCAAAGTCATCCCCAGTCACATCAAGAATGCTGGAAAACTTAACGAAGAGGCAGAGGAAGATGTATCATCAGAGCCAGAACCACGGGAAGTTCAGGCATTGGACAGAGTTCCTAGGTCCCCAAGTCCTTTTGCAGGCCTGCGACGGTCACAAAGGCAGAGAAGGCCTCCTGCAAGACTTGCAGAATACGTTCTACTCGTCCACGAGAACTAGGCACTGATAGCATGCAATGAACTTGTGACTCTGTGACAATGTTAGTTTTGTCGTTTATTTTAACTGTTACTGATAGTTCATCATCAAGAAGAGGAGAGATGTTGTGTTTTCAGACCTGTCAATCATTTATGTACATGACCCACGCGGTCTAGGATAGACAGCGCTCTTTTGTACCTCGCCATCATACCCGTTCAGTAAATATAGTTGCGTTCAAACAAGTGCTTTTCGAGTGTTTATTGAAGTGTAACCACCATAGTAACCAATATGTTAAATGAATTGGAGTGACCTTCCATACACCTTATTCTTAAAATTCTTCCAATTCTCTTTAGTATTCTCTTGTTTGCACGTTAATTAGCCCTCTTTGCCCCATTTTCACTTCAAAATTCTTTTGTGTTTTGTACATGTTGACGAGGCAAAGAGGGCTAAGTAACATGCAAACAAAAGAATAATAAATTGGCTGCCATTTTGGAATAAGGTGTATTGAGGGTAGGAGAATTGATGTTATGAGAAGATGGACATCGAGAGAGAAAGATATCTTACGCCTCTATATCTCGTACCTCAAAGTGTGGCAACTCCAATTTATTTTTAAGACCGTTTTCAAACTGCAATCAACATGCTAATAGCTTCTTCTTCTTTCCTTGCTTAACTAACCGATGGAATAAGCTCCCTGGGAGTATCGTTGACATAGAAAACAATTCTAAATTTAAAGCTACGCTACGCAATCACATGATCAAGATTGGAGAGTGCTTTTAGACTGTTTTATTTTTTACTTTTTGTTTATAACATTATTTCTGAATTATTTAGAATTGTTATTTTAATAGCATGATATGATTTTATTTTACTTTTATACTGATGTAATGCGTTGTATGCTTTATCAGTCAATAAAGTAGAAGTAGAAGTAGAAGGCGCGCAATATGTTGGAGCACGGATTTTTCCAAGGAGCGCGCGCCGTGGTATCGCTCTTTTTTTTGCGAGGCTCTCTCGCGAATGCGCCCAGCCAAACTAAACCTTTGAACAACATGGGATTGCATGGGGGGGGGGGGGGGGGGAATTGATATCATCTTTAACGGTACGTTAACGGTTAACGGTTAACGGTTAACGGTACGTTGGCCATGTTGGAGAAGAAGAAGATTCGAATTCTTTTGGGAATTGAACATGTAATTTTATTTGTGATTGCACCGTATTATCATAAATTACTATTTTGCCGGCACGTATCAGAGGTCTGGGGAGGGTGTCAGTGCGCAGTGAGTCATGGGAATTGAGTTTGTGATTCGCGGTCGTTGGGTAGGTGAGACATTCTACGGTCAGCCTTCACCGTGTTAGGTTGCTTTTCTTTTCTTTTCTTTTCTTTTTTTGTACTTGTGTGTCTATTGATGCTTATGCTTAAGGCAATAGCATACCCTAAAACCCCAAGGGTCTCACCAATGCCTTTGTCGGGGGTACACGTTCCCCGTGTTTTTTCCACTCGCTGGTTTTTTGGGGTTTTCGTGTCCGGCTTGGCTGGCCTATGCGCCCATATATGAACATTGTTGTGTCGTGTGTACCGGTTGAGTAGTGGAGGCAAAATTATATTTTTATGCATATTCTTTCTTTTGTTTCAAAATGACAGTATGGCTGAGATTGTCACGTGAGCGTACACGCTCTATACTCATATTGCTTCGCTCTGCTGTCCACGAAAGCTCAGCATTTTAATAGTCTCAATTTACTCGCCAAGGTCATGACCGTTAAACATTGGTTAGGTAATACTTCTCTTTCCTTTAAAGCCTGTTCCTTGATGTTGAATTAGAATATTTTTTCTAGTGAAAGAGAAAGCTGATGACATTTGCCTTCAAGATGATTAGATCGACGACAAACTAGAGTCTATCACATCGTAGGAATTGTTCTCAACTGCCACTTCCAATCTTTATACTGTTACTGCCTTCTCGAAATTTTCACATAAGATTCCTTCAGTTCAGTCCAAAAGGAAAATAATTGCCAGTTTGAACTCAGAGAGTGTGAGAAACATAAAGTCGGCCAATCCGCTTTTCAATAGAACGTCAATGGGAAATTAAAATTTGATATCAATCATACGAATCATGGTTAGAGGCCCATCCTCATTCAAAGTTACACAGGTTTGCCCATCCTCCACTTTAACACTCCCACCACAGATTAATTACAAGGGGTTTCCCTGCTTTCTCAACCCAATAAGAATCATCCCAACCGAAATTCCGACCGAAATCAATAGGGAGAAAAGAAACAAAGAAAAGACAAAAGAACCATTTTTTTTTTGGTCAAATCATTCCTGCCTTTTATTCAACAACAGCTTGAATCTTCTTTACCGTTACAAAAAAAAACATTTTAATTTCTTAGTGATGTTTCATATTACTGTAACTGCCCCCTTAAATCAATTTTGCACTGAGGAATGTAGGTTTTGACTCGAGATCTAAGTGTGAGCTTTAGGAACTTCTTCTACAAAGATCCGGGACACTGAAATCCAGCCTGTCATGGCGTCAGCATTACCATATCCACGACAATTACCGACACAGAATCCCACGCGCACCTTTCCTTTGCGAATGTTGTTGCAGTGTCCTTGAATATGGCGGACGCGATAAGGATCTTGTGCATTCGCACCACCCAAGTACACAACACCGTCAATGGGAAGGGGAGCTGAACATTCAGCACCGTTGAAAGTGAAGTACCAGCGTTTGCAGCAACCCTTGCAGCCAAAGACTCTAAAACCACCAGTCCAAGAAACATGGAGGGCTGTGTCAGAGAAGTTCTTGTTCAACACACAATCCTGAATCATGAATAATATGAAAAGAATTAGGAAAAAACGTAGGAATAAGTTTTCTAATGATCGAACTTGTTTGGAAAAAACTGGTAACAATGATTATCCTTTAAGTCTTTCCTGGTCAGTTCCGAAAAAAGATGTGGTTAAAATGTCTCATAAGACAGCATTTTATAGAAAAAATATTCGGCTTAAGAATAAAATAAAGTCACGGAAAAAATGTTACGACGTTGCCTATTACCTTGATCAGACCATTGTCTTTATGATCGTTCAAGTTGTACCAGGCACACTCTCTCCAGTTCTTGAAAGGCACAACACCAGTTTGTCCACTTGCCCGGTTTCTCCGCGCTCTCCTTTTTGACCGCGAGGACCCTGGGCACCAGGCTCTCCTTTCGCACCATCCTTTCCATCGACACCACCGGGTCCTCTTAAACCAGGATTTCCCAAGGTTCCAGGCTTCCCTGGTCTTCCCTGATCTCCTTTAGCACCTTTGTGACCACCAGGCTCTCCCTTTGCACCATCCTTTCCATTTACCCCAGCAGGGCCCATGACACCAGGAGGTCCTTGGGGTCCAGACTTCCCTCGTCTTCCCTGATCTCCTTTAGCTCCTTCACGACCATCTCGTCCGTCACGACCTGGTAACCCAGGGGAACCGGGCTTGCCATGCATGCCGGGAATGCCACCATAGCAAAACGGAGAAGGCTGCTGGTTAAAAATAAGAATCTACACAGTTATCTCGTGTGGTGCTTGAATTTTCAGGGATGACATTTAGAGAAAGCCTGATCACTGAATATGACACGTGTACACATCAAATAGGATCCCATCCTTCCTCTTAACATCATTTCAATAACTTTAACAAAGTATCCTGCAACCCCCTCCCTACTCCCTTGAGTTTGCTGAACAAGGAATGAACGCTCGTTTGTTCTGAGTTGATAATTTGAAGCGATCCAGTTTATAAAATTAATGTATTAACAAATTATCGTTTGATTGCGCTGTGTTCCAATATTTGCGTTTGATTTCATTTTGATCTCTAGTGTAACACAATCACTTGCTACCAAATTGTAATGTAACTCAATCACCTACTTACCATATTTCTGGATGGTTGTTTAGTTTTGTTAATACACCAGAAAAGACGTCACAAACGTACACAGCATTATCAATGACACGTCACACAAAATTTTCGCCATTTCGTTTCACTGATCTGATGTGGGAAGAGTAAAAAATGTCAGCTAGTTTGAAAGGTATTGTTCGCAGTTAATGCAAATAGCTATAAGTGGGTGCCACAATACACCAATCAGTTGTTAGGTTTAGCTACTGATGCTTAAATCTTCATTTTTTTTCGTAATAAAATTAATGAATTCGTATTAAAAGTATGACACAGACTCCCGATTTTTATTCCTCCACTGAGCTAACTTTATCAATGTTGCCAAATTGAGACTTCCTTTAATCAATTCCGTAATAACTAGTTTATTTTTTGTTTAATTTCTTGTCCTCCAATTAATTTATTCCGTATGTTAAGGATACAAGAATTTGTGTGCTCAACTGTGCGATCTGCTCAAAGCGCGTCTGGTAATCTTATGAAAAATGTTATGCGTTAGTTAAAACCGAAACGCAGAATAGCGATTTATGGTGATATAATTAGATTTCCACAAACTTGAATAAAATTGTAACATCAAACAACCTTTTGAGCGAAATACTTTTGTCACAAAAGTTATATGGAGTCGATCTTAATTTTACAAAGATTTGCTTTAACAATGAAAAATTTTTAAGGGGTTGTTTTCCATTGGAATGACCGTTTCTGAACGAAAATAACTTCTCCGTGTTTTTAAAACCGTTCAGTGTTAAAAGAGAAGAACAGCCATACCTGCTCTCGTGGATAAAAAGTTACTGTTTTCCTCCAGCTACTTCCTCAACAAACCACAATAGAGGAACACAATAAGCAACTTTTCTTTAGCGCTAGAATATCTCAGCCTTCCTGTTGACTCTTGTTCGTGTTCAGGCGAGTTTTTTTGTTTACCATCTTTTGGAATTATGATTGAAGTGTTTCAGGACTACGTAATCACTGGAGTGATTGACTGTCTGGTTACATCCAATTACAGCAACTTGTTTGCCCTCTTTGTTCATGTAGCAAACAATTGTTAGAGTCAGAATTTATATTGCCACATGTGCAGATGATAGAGCTAACAATTAATAACAAGATATTTTATTTTTCCTACTCTCAAACTTAACGCGGGGAATAAAACATGTTCGGGTTAATTGAAGATTTTTTTCCCCAAGTAAACTATTTCCGAGAAAATTATTCACCATTATTGCATCCAAATCTTCCCATGACATTTAACTACAATAATTTCATTATCGCTATATGATGAGAATATACTCATCTTTCTGAGTGTGGACACGTTGCAGCAAACCGTCTTATATGAAAGACAAAGAACAGAAGTACTTTAATACAAAAATGAGCTTTTTCGGTTTCATCGAGTCTAAAGTTTAGAAAAGGTGGAACAGTTTTGAAACTAGCCATCCTTCGAACTTATATCATTCAGCAACGCACAGGAAAACGGATCTGATGATGCCCGGCTTCCATTAATCCTTCCATTTTGCTTTGAATCTCCACTTAACAGTGAAGATCAGTTTTCAGTCCTATTTGGTGAAGCAAACAGTTGTTAAAATCAGACGCCATGAAACTCACATTTGCAAACAATGTATTATATTTTCCTTACTTTCTAACCGGTGAGCAATGAAAGATTAGCAGGATTTTAGAGTTTGACACTCCTTTAAATTTAATTTCCGAATTAAAGTAAACTGTTTACGAGAAAATAATTCCACCCAATTCTCCCACCAACATTTTCACTATCGCTATTTGATATTTTGTGTACACTTTCCAACAAACCGTCTTTTTGGGAAACGTATGAAAGCCAAAGACCAGAAGTACAGTTACTGCGAAATAGTCAAAGGCATTTTTTCAACCAACGATCCTCCGAACTGATTAGATCACTCAGCGCCGCACAAGAGCACGGATCAGCGTGATATACCTCGCTTCTTCCTTCCATTTTGCTTCGAATCTCTCTTGAATGAAAATTAAGCACTCCCTGTCAACACATCATATTTCCAAACAGTTTAAATTTGTTCCCACTCCGTACGAAAAATGACCGCAGATAGCGTCTCCGAAATTTCATCAGCAATGAATATGAAGACGAACGGTTTTTAGTTTTGTTTTTATCCATGTCGATCCAAAGATATTGGGAATGAAAGGCTTTGGGCAGATTCATCTATAAATGCGTAATAAAACTATGGTAAATCCAAGTTTCTTAGGGATCTCCAATACCCAATCCACTACTTAATGTTTGGCGTCTTCGAAGAATTCGAAACATATTAGTCATATTGAACATTGCTCACTGACTGTAGCATTTTTCTTATGATGACGCTTCAATTTTGTACAGAGAAGACTGAAAATTCTTTCCCAAGCAATCGCGCTGGCCACCAATACTACAGAAACGGGAGACAAAAATAGAGACCCCATGCAATAGACAGAAGGAATAATTTTCTACATTATTATTTGCTGTGAATGTGATCTGTTTCACTCACTTGAATCTCAAACTGAACTGCTAAAAACTGGAATAGTAACCATGGGACCCGAGAGAGAGAAGTTGAGTCGGAATGCTCTTCCAATATTGTTCCGTAAAATACCACACGAAAGATGTGAAAGATAACAAGAGAGACTTTAAAACGCAAAGATTTTAGTAGTTCTTCCTTCACACGAAAGAGTAATTTCGGTACAGAACAAAAGATGTAAATTTGACTTGTTTGTATAAAGAGGACATTAGCCAATTAAATAATGCCTTCATCTATGTATGAAATATGCCTCCCCGTTTTATTGAACGAATCATGCATTGTAATTTGGTTTACATTTAACGGGTACGAACGATGTTGGTTCGAAAATAAATTTCTATATTTTTGATCTTAGTTCAAAAAGTTTCAAATATTTTTCTGGCAAAGTTCTCACTGATTTGGTACACCAGGTTGTTGGGTTTCATTTCTCCTTGATTGCCCCAATAAACAATTTCTGTACACCAAGCCTCTCACCATTCCTTTCCATAATTTTGATTGAGTAAATTATCTATCAAAGTTTGTGTTTCTTTGGTGGAAATGCAGCCTTTGGTGGAGAAATTCAACTAATGACGTTTTTCACGCGAACGTACGTACGTTCGGAATTCAGTTAAAAATACGGCAACGCAACTGAACTATGTCCATCATTTTATGCAACCGCGGGACCAAAGTTCAAGCGTTCTGAATACGAGTTGACATTCGGCTGGAGAGAGACAAGTTTTACGCTCTACGGAGGTTTGATGTCGGTTATTTTACCAGGATGAGCATCACTTGAGAATTTTTTTTATTCACGCTGTAAATTTCCTGTTTATTTGTACTGGGACTTGCGCCGACAACAGAAGCTAAAGGTGGTACATTATCGGGATTTCACATAAGGTTTTCCAATAACAGTGAATTTACCAAGAGCCCTCATTTTTGTTAGAGTTTGTTGGCGAAATGTTTTGAGCTACAGCCAGTTACGATCTCACTATTATTAAATATTCAGATAAGACACTAACCTCAGTAAACTAAGCATTTCCATAAACTCGGCTCATCCTTCATCCCAAAGGTTTGTTGAATTCCAACACTTGCCGAAGTTTTTTGTCACTTCTTCACTAACTTCCATCTCAGGATAATATGTCTCGTTGTTCGGCCAGGTTTTTTTCTTTCTTTCTTCTCTTTATAGCTCACTGTTGCCCAAAGTAGGAAGCGAGAACGCCCGAAAAAGATAGACAAGTTTCTCACCTTTGTACCTTCAATAGAGAAGCAGCACATAGCTACTTTTCTCTACTTAAAAGCGGCCCGGCTTGGATGGAAAAATTGCCTTATAAATTTTGCAATATCTCTACGATTTTCACAAAAAAAAAAAAAAAAAAAGGAGCCAAAAACATCATATTAAAAAGAAATTTCTGCAATTTGTTATGAAGAATCACTGTTGATTTTGTTTCTATAATTAATTCACATTTAGATCGGTCAAAACTTCGTGTCTTCGGATCATATGCCATGAGGACTTTATGCTGCCTGAAGCCAAGGGTTTTTACATAAACAAGCTTATGAGTTGACATTATTGATTTTAATCAATTCGATTGAAGAAAGCTCATTCACAGTGGCGTTATTTCTTACGCGGATTAAAGAGCGATTTCATAAGACTGCGAATTAAAACTACTTCTCCTGAAAAAAGAGGCATCGAGATGTCCCCTGGGGAACGAATTATAATGACACTGCATGCGTTCTGCTTTAAAGCTAACAAAAGGCGCGATTACGACTTTGCAAATTTCAGACCACGTCACCTTTGTAGGGCTCTCACTTTTCGCTAGTGCTTACCAGCAGAAAAGAATGTAGAAACGAAATTGGTGTGACAAGTGATTATTCAAGACATGCGAACAACACTAAAAGACAAAAAATTCGTTGACGTCGCTTCAAAATTAATCAGTTTTCGATCTAAATATCGCGCATCACATCACAAAAATCGTTATCACGTTATATCGATGATTTTAAACTGTGTTTAAACTAGCGGTGAATGTCTGCGAATTCAGGGAGACGATATTCCGACTTTTGTTGGGATTTGAGACACAAGCGCCTTTGGTGAACGCGGCTGATGTAACTGCAGATCTGCTACGTTGGCCTGTTGAGCGAATGCGACGCCAGCTGAAACGTTGCATTGTAGGACTCCAACATTGAACGGCGTATATCGCTTGGCTTTTGGTATTGCTCAACATTTCAACCGTTGCAATTCTTAGCGAACTGACACGAGCAACTTTTAACATGTCGCCCACAATACTACTCCCACGAAGTCATTTATAGGGGAATCGTATTTCACCTTCTCTCCTTAGTGGGGAGGAGGTGAAATACGAGTCCCCTAAAAGCGACTGCGTGGGAGGCTACCTTAGTACAGCACTTGTTTAGTAGAACAGCTGGGTTGATAATTACCTGTCGTAAACTTTCGCTATAGAACCAACTTCAAAGTTTATTGATCATCCTAAAGAAGAACCTAACGGTGCGTTTTTTGGGACTATTCTGGTGATTCTTTTCCAGTTGAGGAATAAGAGAATACATGGAATATCGTTTCCTAATAGAATACATATTCCTAACACACAATACTCTTCACGGAAAAGACCAAAGGCCAGCGCGCTGAATGGTCCGGACCGAGCATGTGTACCTAACTTCCGGTGTTACGTCACGGGCTTGGCGGGCCGCACAAAAGTTTCCCAAAAGAACGTATATTCGTGCGCATTCCGTGGAAACTACATTCTGTTCATTCTGTTGCATTCCGTTCATTATTTTTCTACCGGGAGAAGAATGAACGAAAAGAAACATCCCAACAGAACACAAATATATGCCTGCCAACTTTTTCTGAGTCAAATGCGTGAGATTTCCGTCTCCTCGTAACCCGTATTCCCGCAAATGTTCCGGCGACTTCGGACAATTTCTCGAAGACTTACGAATGCCAACGAACCTGTCCGAAGATGTTCCGATGACTTCCGAAGCTATTTGAGTTCGTTTCCAGTCCCTCAAATACAAACTGAAACGTGACATTTTAGCGCGTTCTGTTACAGTAAGGACTCAAACTCGACATCAAGCGCCACTTGTTTGAACAGTTACGGGGAAAATTGAATTGAATTTTTGTTTAAAATGTGTTAAAGGATAAGTCATCCGGATTTCTAAGTCAGACGTGAGAAATTTTCCTCAATGCGTGAGATCAACGTCTCAAGTCTGAAGGCGTGAGACTCACGCATGATGCGAGAGAGTTGGCAGGTATACGAATACCGTCTTTTCCAAGTATTTCTGAATAGCCCAAATAAGAATGCGGTCTAAGCAAATTCGTCACGGATACGAATAGACATCACATTGTGTAAACGTATGCTGAGGTAATAAAGATGCCAAATAGAGTCTCTTTTAAGCGGTCACCCTCGGAAAAGAGCCAACTGACTGCTTAATCTAGGTTGACCGCGGCTAACAAGAGGTTTTCCAAAATGTGATATATAATAAGGTAAAGCGGATTTTTGGCATGTATACAGTATATTGTATCGGCAGTAACAGAAAATATGAGAAAAATATCGAGTAATTTGAAGTTCACGCCTATAGTTCTAAGATTCTGACGTTGTTTGTAGGTAATGAATCGTCTTTTTTGTAAACCACATTAATAACGTTCAGTTTTGCCATTCAACATGAACCACTCTAACGCTGATTATATGTACCTCTATATTATGTTGCTTGGAATGATGAGCTCTTAAGAAAAACTGGACATGGTTTGCGCATCGTGATGTCAAAATATCACATGATAATTGACAAAGTGACCGCTTAATAGTGGTGAAATACAATAAAATTAACCAATTGGGAATTCTGAATGGTGACCGCGTCCGCTTTAATAAGTGTCCGTTTAATAGAGGGTGACCGCTCAATAGAGATTTGACTATAAACCCCAGGCAGTGCACAAGTCGAGAAATTCCACAGGATGCTGACAGCATTTTAATATGATCCAACAATTCATCTTAGATCTTTAAGTCCTTGATAGGGCAAGTGTAAGTAAAATTGCTAAAAGATATGAAGTTTTATACAACAGAGAATTCCCTGCACACTTATTAATTACTATTAAAGATAACAGACAGGTTGCCCAGTTTGGGTTTTTTTTTTCAAGAGGATGGCATCACTTGCTTGTGTCATCGATTCTAAAAACAGAAAGATGCCAGTAAATATTGGTTAAATTAAATATTAATTTGAGGAGAATTTGCGGTTTTAACTGTTATTACAGCTAGTACACCACTTCTTGCAAGATTGAGTTACAACACCAGTGCTTTAGTGGTAGTTTTACTGTAGTTTCCAGAGGGTTCCAACCTCATAATTGTTGTTAATTTTCAACTTCCTGCTAAACTGTTTGGAGAATAGATTTGCTTAATGATCACAATGGCAGTGTACCAAACAACAAGCTTACGGTTTTATTTGGTTGATAGCACTCCTTCAGGGGACACAGGTACGCATATTTGAAAATTGGTTGGGTTTGAAAATAAATACAGCTTGAAGCACTAAGCCATCAACCTGAAGCAGCTAACTGAGGTCACAGGTTCCTCTTGCAAGAAGAAGTGTAAAGTCTATGTATGTTTTGAAATTTTACACTAAAGGCCTACAAAAACGTGGAGCTATCCCCAAACCAATGGCCACAGTTAAAGTTGGACAAATTTGCTTTTAAACATCAATACATGTTATCTTTGGTAACCAAACCTTTGCTCTCATGATCTGCCAGTTCAATCAAGTATAGTGGAACCCATTAATACAGACACCAAAGGGTCAGGCCAAAGTGTCCGCATTATCTGGGTGTCTGTATTAAGCGGGATAATTTAGAGAAAAAGACCTTTTTAGATGTCAGAACGACAAGTGTTTGTTATACATGTAAGTGGGTGTCCATAGAGTGGTGTTCCGCTGTAGTGACACTGCAGATAAAAAAAAAAGAACTGGTGTCTACTGGTGCTTAATGTCTGTGAGGGCAGATTTAAGCATGCACATACCTTTTTATTGGTGAGCTACTTCAAGAGACTTTTGATGTCATCTGTTTCTGCGCAATCAAGATAAGAGCTACCATCTGGAGCTTTAAAGGTTTTGTTAGCACCCTAACAAAAAAGATAAGCCGCAAACTGAATCAAACAACATAACTCGTGTGGCTAAAACAGTACTGGGTGTGAGAAATGGTGCAGCTTGATAATCACCTACTGTTGGCAATGACCTCACGTTGTAATATATGGTGGAATATTGCTTGGCCTTCCTTCTAATTTATTCAATTTATTTTATTTGCCACCAAACCTGACATACATGTACTTGTACACCTACACTGTACCAGCACACGGGTAGGCAAAAGAAAAAATTAAAATAACATTAGGGAGAGGAACAGAAGAAGGTACATGTAACAGTGGCTAGAATGCCTAATGGATACAATGTTTCTTGTTCACAAAAAAGACAGTATCACTTTTTCAAAATACATGTAATGTTATAACATTGGGCACTGAAATAATATTAAAAAAGAGCAGTCATGCAAAAGTGTCAGTCTCTTATACTATAGGTAGAACAGTACTTAGTAGTACAGTTGTATATTACATGAAGCTATCCCCTGTTCTATTCAGTGATAGTTTAGCAAAAAAACAAACAAACAAACACACAAGCCAATAGCAATGTGTTTTTCATGCAAGTTTGAGTGTTCATGACACTGGACTTTGCCTGGGCAGAAGCAGAGACCTCACGTCAAATTATGGCCAAATGCCCTTAGCAAAACTACAATATTCCTGTCACTTTTGACGCCAGTGATGTGTGCTAAAATGTGCAATTAATCTTTAAGTTACTTTAAGTGCACACTTCTCAGGCTCACTCCAAACTCTGTAAGCAACCACTTGCAAAGGAAAACGTCCCTCAGCTTTCAGCAACATAAGTATAAATGAATTTAATCATACCACTGAAAGCAAATAAGAAGCCACACAAGTCACCCTAAAAGTGAGCCCTGTATGGTTCTCGTAATATTCTTCCACCAATAATTCTACACTGGACATCATATAATGCTCGCTGTCTTACCTTTTCAATCAGTAGTTTAACACAGTCTGCATTACTTTCATAAATACTGGCCAATAAGGCAGTTATGCCGTGTTTGTCTGGTAGCTATTGACATACAGTAAAACACAGTTAAGGACACGCAAATGGCTGACAAAATGACTGTATGATGATTTTCAAGCAAGCTGTGCACTCGCACGTCCTGTGGCACCTTTTTGCCTGCCCCAGTTGATCAAAGAGTGGATAACTCTATGCAGCGGATAAGTTGCTATCCAGCAGATAAAATGTATCAGTTGCAATACATTTTAACCACTGAATAGCAACTTATCCACTCTTTGAACAACTGCATGTATGGCCTGGTCTTTCAGCCTATCTTTTTTTTAATTTCATGTAGATAGGTAAAAAGAAAGAAACATTAAATGGTTTCGAACTGACACTCTGGCCCAGATAATTTCATCCAGTGGATAAGTCACCATCAAGGAAATGTATGATACTTGCAATAAATTTTACCTGTCAGATACTGACTTATCCAATGGATACGGCACTCTATTGCTTAAACAACAAATAAGAGTGTTTGGAAGTCGTTGTCACTATTTTAAGCCTGCCACTATGTCATCAATTGAGTTTATATTGAGTTTATATGGTGAGTCAAAATGGCAGCAAATTTGAAATTCAGCATCAAACCCTTAACAAACCAATACTTAAATTTCGTTTATCAACGGAGTTGATATCGTAAATTGACCACTGTACAGGGATGCAATTAGCTGATGTTTCGAGCATTAGGGGCTAACGCTCAAAACATCAGCTAATTGAATCCCTGTACGGTGGTCAATTTACATTATCAACTCCGTTGATAAACCAAATTTTTGTGTTTCACTCTCCCACCGATGCAGCACCACAGTTTCTTTAGAAACTAATCCCCTTTAAACCAATACTTACGTTGACATCTGCTCCCTTTGATAAAAGATATTCAATAATTTGGACCTGATTGTAGTCGGCAGCAAAATGAAGACCATTTCGTCCATTTAGGAGCTCTGCATTCACGTCAAAACCCTAAATGAAAGCAATGGATGAAAAAGTTAAAATCTTCACGTCATCTTCAAAAGGTGGAAAAGGTCTGAGAACTAAAAGGTACCAGATGTTTCACTTTGATGCCATCCTCTACAACTTGTATGCTTCAATTGAAGGGTATTCCATAAAAGGGTAGGATATCGCTTTGTTTTTGCCTTCAAATCTAATAAAAATATCTCTACTCTCATTCTAATTTCGCAAAAAGACTGGAAATGGTGTCAGAAATAAAGCACTTATTTGGCAATTAGAAAGCTAGGATCGAAAGGTTAAAGCTTATGACTTTTGCCCAAAACTCAAGAAACAGAAACAAAGGATCTGATGCATGGTTGATTTCTTTTGTTTTGAGTTGCTTCAGTATTAGGGAAAAAAAACTGCAGAACTTAATTTCTGACACCATAACCATACCGTATGCCAAAGTAGAGCGAATTTAGATAGATTTGGATTTTAAGGCCAAAAGCGGTCCCCTTTTGCTTTCCCCTTCAATTGTTACACTGCTGCCATTTTGCTTTTATTAATGGTGAATGCAACTTGCAGAGAGTGTCCAAACAATCAGGGGGGAGGGGGTAGTCAGAGCATATTTACACTGTGGAGGAGTAGGTAGTTTGGGTGCTCTTCCTGCACTGCACTTGCAACACATAACGTCTAGCTGCTATACAAGCTCAAAAAGTCAAGAACTTAAAAATTGCTTTAATCTAATATATATGAGTACTATTAACTACAAAACCTAAATAACTATTCACTAAACATCAACAGTAAGACCACCACATTTGTCAAACCTGGCATTATTGCTGTTATTATTCAACATAATTATTTTAACACTTTCCAGATATGGTCATGTTGCATTTGATATACATCATGTGCACTCCGCAGATATCCTATGATATACACAATTTCATTTGTTTTCATTTCATTTTATTTATTTGCCATCTCACCAACTCTCCTTCTTCCCAAGAACTATTTTGCAGTGGAACAATATCCCGCCGGACTTATTTGTTAACTGTAACTCTAGTGCCATTTTCCGTTCTTGCATCTCAAATCTGACCCATTAGTTTAGTCACAGTACAGTTTCCTTTTACAATTATTTATTTATTTATCTATTTATCTATTCATTTATTTACTTACTTATTTTATTTACTTATTTATCTAATTATTTATTTACTTATTTATTTATTTATTTATTTATTTATTTATTTATTATTAGTCATTTTCACATATGTATTTTATTTACTGACCGCCTGGCAAATAATCCTCCTCAGAGGGGTTGCCGTACAGGAAGATAGAAGATAGCCATTTTTAGATTTATTTACAAGCAATACACCTAAGTTAGTGGCGAGGAGACCTCAGGAAACCACAAGGCTTATAGGTGAGGCCACCTCAAAGGATAATATAAAAGTATAATTTGGTGCTGTGTGAGTGCGGCATGACCGATTCAGGATTGTATATTCAGGGAGAAGAGAAAAATGGTAGTTATTCCATTTTTTTTTCTTTAATAAACACAGTGAACTGTGCTTTGTTGTCAGTATGTAATAAAACAATTACCCTGCTCAATCTTGTGGAATATGCCCTGGTTTTAGCCAACTCAGCCTAAGACATTGAAGGCTAGGTATCAGGAGATATTCTGTGTGATTTCACAGGATAATTGTTAAAATATTCTGGCTGTACAATTTCGCAGGATAATATTATTGTTAAATATCACGTGGCTGTTAAGCTAATTAAAATGCTAGAAATGCATCATCCAATGATCAAGTTTAACAGCAAAAAATATATCCTTTAGTGTGATAGATTGGTTGATGCATGAAAAATTAATGTTGGCAGAGACCACAACAAAATTAAGAAACTGAATTTATTTTGATCTAGGGAAACCCATGGTTTCAAAACCAAACCAGCAACTTTTATAAGGGACTTTGAGAGATCAGTGCAGGAGGATAATCAGCATATAATAAAACAAATATTATGATTTTATGGAAGAGCATCTTGTTTAAGTGCAGCATGCTATGCATTATTGAAGAACGTTTAGTCCTGCAAAGACTATTAAACTTCAAAAGAAAATTCACATCAGTTTAACCTAGTCTACACATTGATTAAATTTGAAAGGAAATTATTTATGTAGAGTTCAAGGATATAAAGAAATGACAAACACGCTTCTGAAAATAAGAAATTCAAATGGCAAAGTAAACAAAAATATAAACACGAAGAAATGCCAAAGTACAAGTAAACTTGTACGTTGTCCACCGGAATTCAATATTGTCGCATCGGAAGAAATATAACCGCAATAGCCGCAGACATAGTGAAAAGCTGAAGCCCTTAATTTAATGGTAGTTTGAATATTAGCCTCGAGATTAAAGTGAAAGACCGTATTACCAAGACAAACTGCATGCAGGCGATAACATGTATGGCTGCTAGAAGCAGATTATTTCTCGATTTTGCAATTGCTCACCACTGTTTAAGGGACGACTTACAACGTTCCCGGGATAGCAATCGACGAAATTTAAAATGTTAATACTTCTATTTGCTATCCAACAAAATGTGAATAAAAAAAAAGGATGTCTTGCAACACCGTGCAAAGAAGCACGCAAACAAAAATGAGCGAACCAGGCATGTCACACACCTACAATGACACAACGAGAGGTTTCTTTGATTTTCCTACCGGTTTCTCTGCAATGTCTTTCACTTGGTCCAGATCTCCGTTCTTGCAAGCCCATACCATTGCCTCTCCCATAATGGATGAGATTTAAGCCAGCAAAGTCTTCTCTCTTTCACATTTAACCAAAACGGAAGACATGCACCTTGTCCCTTGTCTCGCAATCAGACGACCCTACCCATAAAACCATTCGAGACATCGAGAGACTCATAAAGGGTTCTTACAGAACGTGCGTTTCTGTGCTGTTTTTGCAAAGTCGGATCGGGCTGAGCCGAAATTTACTGTGTGGCCTTTATCCGTAACTTTGAAGTCATGGATGACCCACTCACGGTAAGGAAAGTAATCTGTGACATCCGTTTTCGTATATTTTGCTATTTATCGAGTCTGATGCAGCTTTACTTCTTTTTTTGCGACCCCATTTTTGTTTTGTGTTCGATTCGGATCTCCCAGACCCCCAACCGTACTTGCCCCCGGCGGTATGAATGAGGACTAACTTGCGACACTGTCTCTTTGAAACACCAATAAATGGTTTATGAACTCACTAGAATCATGTAGATTTAAGTACAGTTAAATTTGATCAGCACATTTTACTGTACCTCGGAGAGTAAATCTTTACAAAGCTTAAACCCACTGCTGAACAATCAAAATTAAAGGCGGGGCAAAGGGAATCGAAGATTGATCACAAGCTCTTCCCGAGGTGTGGACAGAAAATACGCCTTGATGTGCAGGCATTCAGACTCATATAGTTATAGTTGACCAGTGAATGCTGGCTGCGAATTCAGTACGCGGTTTGCTAAATGATCGAGAATAATTATGCCGCGTCATGAAAATATTGTAAGCTTACCTTTTTCAGGAAAAAAAGTCCAAGATCTGACTTTGAACTATAAACTAAGATTTGAAAAAAAAAAAAAAAAAAAAAAATATGTGAATAATCTTCACAGTGAGATTCTAAAATTATAGTGTAAACTAAAGTTTTGAAAGGTGCTTAGTTTTTGAAATATTATTCACCTTTCCCCTTGCCGGGAAAATAATAATTTCTTGACAAAGATGTTTCAAAATGTGTAAAATTAATGAGAATTGTATTGAATTGACAATTCAGTCTAAATACAAAGGAATTTAGTTGGCACAAGGCATTAACAAACAGCAACATCTATTCATGATTACCTCTGTATATGGCATGAAACATAACCTTCCAAATAAAAACTCTTTAGCCAGACAGGCTGGCTTGATGGGTTAGCCAATATGGATTACTACATTTTGCAACTGAAGAGATAAGGCTCAACTGCATGTCTTTGACTTAGATAATATAATTTGCACTGATCAAATCTTAAAGTGGTAGCCATGCAACTGTGTATAGTAATGTCGGAACATGATATGGACACTAAAGTACAAGTATACCTGCCAACTCTCATGCATTATGCATGAGTGTCTCACGCCTGTGGATCAAAGGCATCAATCTCATGCATCAAGGACAATTTCTCACACCTGACTCACAAATCTGGATGACTTATTCTTTAACACATTAACAACAAAACTTCAATTCAATCCCCAGAAAGTGTTTCAATAAATGCCACTTAATGTGACGTTTGACTCCTATCTGTATCAGAACACGCTAAAAAATCGAGTTTCAGTTTGCATTTGAGGGACTGGAAGTGTTCAGAAGTAATCAAAACATCTTCGGACATTTTTGGTGGCGTTAGCAAGTCTTCTTTATTTTCACTACTGCTTAATTAGTGTTCTCAACTGCGATGATCAGTCACATATTTAATCATTAATCTGCAGTTCAAATATATGATTTTCACATATTCATTCTCATATATTCACCATTCACAGGTATATTACGAACCAACAAAACGACCAGCTTCCAGATGGCTTGTTAGCTCAGTTGGTAGAGCGCTGCACCGGTATCGCAGAGGTCGTGGGTTCGAATCCTGTACAAGCCTGAATTTTTTTCAGGCTTTATTTTGACTACTGCTTAAATAGTGTTCATAAGTGCGATGATCAGTCACATATTTAATCTTTGGGAAATGATTGTTGGAAGTCACCAGAATGTTTTCAGAAATCCTGGTAACAAGGAGACGAAAATCTCACCCATTTGACTCGGAAAAAGTTGGCAGGTATACTAAAGTAAAAACTCAAAGAATTCAACTGTCAATGTGCAACTGAAATATGTCATTTGTTTGTATACAAGCATTCCCAAAAACATGACAATCACCATGATATAGTCCCTTTAACAAGCAGGTTTTACGACCAAAAACATGACAATCACCATGATATAGTCCCTTTAACAAGCAGATATGTAATGATGGCTTTCATTTATAATGTTGTGTAAGATTGTAAGATTTAGATTTAATGCAAAGACTGAAACAGTTTGAATTTTCTCTTTTTTCTTCACATTACGATGCCCTTGCCTTCTTCGTCACCAATTCCTTGTAGAAGGTTTTAGTTACTGTAGAGCAGATATTGCACACAAGAAAAATGTGTTCTCTGCAAGATATTATAGATAACATTTTCTTAAACATACATGTTTTAACCCTTTCACCATCGAAAGGCCTCCCTTTGCCGAGTAAAATCGTCTGGTGTTAGCCAGAGTAAAACCTATTAAGTCCCCCTTGGTGGCTTAAGAAGAGGAGAGGCAGGAATAATTTATTAATTAAATTAAATTAATTTAATTTATTACTATTGTTACTTGAAGCATCTCAACCTAAAATTATTTGCCTTTGTCTTTAGAGACGTGTGTTTGTGGGTCTGGGAGTTGTCATGGTAACAGCAGCATTTGGCTTGATAACATATTTCTTTAAAAAACAAGGAGGTACAAAGAGGCCAGTTGCACTTGATCCTCAAAAGAAGATTCCATTTAAACTCGTGGACAAAAAGGTACTACATGTATTTAAAAAGTAAGACAATTTTCATCGTAGTGAATAACCACTGCCTGTCACTGAGGCCCTGTTAGGGTAAATTCCAACAGGTGACATGGCTCTGAAATGGTGACATGAAGAAAATGAAATGATGATGAACAGCAAGACCGCTCCCGTGAAATGGTGACAGCAACAAAAATAAAAGCAAAATGGACAGCGACATTGGCGATTTTAAATAAGACAGTGACTTGATGATATTCTTGCAGAGGAGAATGTCGAGAATGAGTTTGTATTTTCAAAAAGTTAATTGTTCTGTCAGTCTTCTGTGTGGAAACACACTGAGTTACGACCCCTGAATTAGGACAACGCATTTTTTGTTGAAGAAATGACCTCAGAAACGTTTCGAACTTTCCAAAATTGCAACACTGACATCAGTGTCTCTGCATGAAATTCCGACAGTGACATGTGGCTCTTCTGAAATTGCAACATGTAAAGGTTTGAAATTCAGAGGGGGGACATAAGACCTCCCCTAACAGGGCCTCGTCACTGTTAACTTGTGTACCAGGTTACAGTGCCTATTTAGTGAAAAAAATTCAAATTTTTGAAGCTTGTTGAGTCATGATTTATTTATGAAATGACAAAAGACACTCAAAACGAAATGACACTTGTGTCTTCTGTAGCATAATTTCCTTTGTCATGGCTTTGTAATAGGTGGATCATTTGGCCTTGTGCGAGATGCGAGATGCGGACACTTTTAGGTGCCAAATTTAAAACTTTCGGTTCGATTTATTCCATGTTGTGAATGTTTTACTCCCAAAAACCTACATGATAAGAATCAGAAAATGATTAACTATAATATTAGAGCAAGAAATTTTTTACTTCATACAGTGTAGGTACTTTAAATGCAGAGGGGAACATTAACAAGACTTAGGGGAGGGGAGGAAAAAATCAGAGGCCCCATCCTTTAGTTCTTTCTCTCCCCTTCCCCCCCCCCCCCCCCCCTACTTCTCTTTCAATTTAATTGTCACATAATTGATGTGAATCCTACATGACGTGTCTGATTGTTGTAATTTAAATCTCAAAGATTGGCAGGAGTGATGCCCTGCAATGCTTACACAAGATTTGTTTAGGATTCTCCTTGAAACTAATTAAATTTTTTCACTATCTATGATATCAGTTTTATACTCTCTTCTTCTACTATTCTTTGTGTATTTTTTTTGCACCCACAGATTGTAAGCCATGACACTCGAAGGTTTCGCTTTGAATTGCAGTCACCTGAGCACAAGTTGGGATTACCTGTGGGTACGTTTCCTGATGAGCAAGAAAAAACACTTAAGAGCTGGAGCTAATTCAGGCCACCACACTGCAAAATTCTTTATGAAAGCCCTGGTATTTGTTCTGAGGACTTTCAAGGCTGTGCTCTGAGAAATGTTTTTGGGAGCCCAAAACTCTGAACCTTTGAAATCCAGGGTGCCCAGTGTAGTAATTTTGTGCAAAAACTAAATAATATTTCCTTGTCGCCCAAAGGCAAAAGCAAGTCTCCAGGGGACACTGGGCACTGCTAGAGCACAGGCCTGACTTTTATAGGCTGAGGTCTTTTTTGGAGTGGGATTGTAACGGGGGTTATACTGGTAATTATTATTTGAGAGAATTTTGCATTTTAAATTGGTGTACTTTAACAACTTATTATCCTCTTTGTAGCTTATTGAAAGTATTTTTCACCTCTTTTAACAACATTTTTAGTGTATCAATCTCAGCTGAAAAAATATGTGGTGTTAGAAAATTTGTAGATGTTAAATTGCCAATAAAATGTCCAGGCATGTAAGTCATGAGTGTGCCAAAAGAAGAATGAAGCTTGTAGATTTCCTTCGAGCAGCAGGAAGATAATATTAGTAGATAATATTTTTTAACGGTCATTTACATCAGTTTTGTTGTTTGAGTGCTGCTGTTTGCTGCTTGAACTTAGTTGGACTGAAATAGCACCTATAATACTCACAGTATTTTAAAAACATGTAACTAAATATGCATCATCATTTGTTCTTCTGTCTGTTCAGGAAACCACATGTACCTTAGTGCAAAAATTGACGAGAAACTTGTTATCAGGCCTTACACTCCAGTAACATCTGATGATGAAGTGGGATATTTTGAACTGGTTATCAAGGTGATTGACAATAGACAATAGTAAATTTAATATTGTCAAAACATGATAAGCCTCAAATATGCTTGATTTCTGCTGCTCACTCGTGTCCATGTCTTGAAACAGCAGCTCATAATTGAGCCTAGTGGCTCAAATGAAGCAACAGTTATCCTTTACTGAGCAGTACTCTTTGGAGTTAAAAATGTTTGGTGTAAAAGGAAACAATCTTAAGAGCAATAGCTATAAAAGGTTGAAGAAGCTGCAACTGCCACTTCGGAAGTTCTGAATAGCAAAAAATAGTAAAGAAAATAGAAGTTACTTTCCGCCTCGTCAGAGTTCCTCATTGGTGAGATACAATGTACTAGAGTGAAATTTAGAAAAATAATCACATAGCCATGATCATTTACACATGGGCTAAGTCATAGGCACTGAGATGGAAAATCACTGCCGATACCCACTGACCTAATCATGATTCACATGAGAAAATGTTGTGATTGATATTTCACATTTCACAGGCCACTGTCAAGGCTATTAATAAGTCATGACAGGAGCCAAGGGATGGTCTCCTGGTCATGAATTAAGTATCCTCTGTATGACCCTTGGGCAGATGGTCTGAAGTGTCACTTGAGGAACACTCAGGGCTTAGGTTACTATTGTTACATTCTTAGCCACCTAGTTCCTCATTGCCCTCACTGGGGGGCTTTCCGCTATAGTAACAGTTGGTGTCTTAACGTTGATATTTCACTTTTATAAGGTCTATTTCAAGAATGTTCACCCCAAGTATCCTGAAGGTGGCAAAATGTCGCAGTATTTGGATTCACTCAAGATTGGTGACACTGTTGACATCAGAGGACCAGCTGGAAAGTTAACTTACCTGGGGAGGGGTGAGTTTTTAGTACCATCACTTGGACTTAAACAAAAAGTGTAAATAATCATAATGTAACGTTTTGATACTTCCAGTCAGTGACTTAGAAGACAGAGAGTGGGAGACCTCTATTTTTGTGCTTGCTTTCTTAGGGAAATTTGCAATCAAGGAGAATGCCAAGGATCCTGTGCAATTCAGAACAGCTAAGAATGTTGGTTTGATTGCAGGGGGAACTGGTAAGAATGATTTGTGAGACACCTTGTCGGTGCACTGTCTTGCTTCTCTTCTATCTTTTTTTTTATCATTTTTGGTCTGCAAATCCTGCCTCCTCAATCATCATCATCATCATCATTCATAATCATCATAATCAATCATCGCCATTGTCATCGTGATCATCGTCATCAATCATCGTAATTACCTTGTTGCACAGGGGGTAAACAAAACTTTTCCATTTTGGTCTACTTTTAGCCAGTTGTACAGCAGTCCAGCTTTTCCACCCAGATGCACTAATATCCCCTTCAAAACAAAGAAAAATCAATGGCTAAGCAAAGAACGACACAGGGAACTAAATCGGAACAGTTGAGACATGATAATACCTTGGAAGAGCGCTCATACACTGTATGTAATAGTTAATATGAGACGGGGAGCACCGTCAGAGATTTTGAAAAGAACCCATAAAACATTAAAGACACGTGAACAGTGTACTGTTATCTTATTTGGTTACTGTGACTCAAGAACGGTTTATTTTATCGTCAATAATAATAATAATAATAATAATAATAATAATAATAATAATAATAATAATAATAATAATAATAATACACTTTATTTAAAGAGGGTGGCGCGGAATAGTTGAGGTAACTAATACCAATGGTTGCAAAGTACTGATGTTCTTCTAAATACTGTTTTGAGCTTTGTTTCTACCATTGCCACTACCATTGCCGCCAATTCCGCCACTGCTACAACTACAACTACAACTACAACTATAACACGTGTCCAGTTTTCAAAACTAATATTTGTTGCGAATTTCTTTTCTCCTGCAGGCATCACCCCCATGCTACAAATCATCAGTGCAGTTATCAAAGATAGCGGAGATGAAACCAACCTAACGCTTCTTTTTGCGAACCAGGTTTGATTTGTTTCTGCAACTAGATATGCGTAAAATGTACTTTCCCTGACCGTATTTTAAACTTGAAAACTTCTAAAAAGCAGCAATGTACGATTATTTAACATATTGTGGACTTCGTTATCCGTTAATATTGTATCTATTTTGTGCCCTTTCAGACGGAAAAAGACATCCTGATACGACCTGAGTTAGAAGAGCTAGCTAAGGAGTGTGAGAATTTTAAGCTTTGGTACACCCTCGACAGGCCTCCTGAAGGTACACAATGCATTTGTTTTTTTAGGGCATGATCGCTTCCTAATACCTGGAAGGCGGATTTTGCAGCTTATGGCTGTGTGGGAAATAAAATTCCTTGGCACGGCGTTCTTGCTGCGTTACTCTTTAAAAATGAATAAACATTTATTTCAACTGAAAACCCCGTTGGCCAAGCTTCAGAAAGAGTAGTTCTCTGTCAGAAAAAAACAGTCATGGGTTCGACTCCCGTACAAGCCTGAATTTTTTCAGGCTTTATTTTCACTACTGCTTATTATAAGTAGTGTTCATAAACTGGGATGATCATTCACATATTCATTCTTTAATCCGCAGTTTAAATTTAAATAATTATATGATTTTCATATATTAATTCCCAGTTATTCTTCACTCACGGGTATGTTACGAACCAACAAAATGACCAGCTCCCAGTTGGCTCCTTAGCTCAGTTGGCAGAGCACTGTACCGTTATCGGAGAGGCCATGGGTTGGACTCCCGTACAAGCCTGATTTTTTTAAAGATAAAAGATAAATGGTTTATCATATTACTTTGCAGCCTCACGGCGGAATTATATGTAATTTTACAACGACGACGGCAGCGGTTGCGGAAACGTCTTTCCAAAATGAAATTTTTCGTCCTTGTGACTGTTCTGCGATTAGTCTGGCTTGTTCAACTTGTAAAATGTGACCGAATTATCCAGGAACTAAATTACTATGAAAGGCGTCGAAGTAAAGAAAAAGAAAGAAAAATTCACTGTAGTGCCTTACGTTCCGTCAGCAAAACCTTGAATTTGGTCATTTAACGTTGTTGTTTTGCTGAAGACGCCGGGGAAATGTACCATAATGTAGAGTGCACATGTAATTCATCAATTGATCTTGAGTGTATAAACTCGAAGAAAACAAGAGATCTATACATTTCTACATGGATGTTGGTTACGTCCGGCCAGGAATCCACGTCATCAATCCACTCATTTCGTGGAATCTCGTGCGGATCTTGTCCCGCAATATCATTTAACTTTTCCAAATAACGTTCCTTCGTTTCTTTTAACTGCAGACCCTCAAAAATAACCGGGTAGGAATCCTTTTCTTACTGTGGCTCTCTCCCCCATTTGTGTTAACAAACCGAGGTTGTCCTCCAGTTCGTAGCGTCACGTGACATGACGTCACATCAGAAATGGGTCTATTGTGATTGAGTCACAGATGTGGATCGCGATGTTTCGATCGCCATACTGAACGTCTTCATCAGGCGATGGTGTGGACTGGCTCCTCGCGTAGGCCAGGGTTCGTACGGGTCCTGGAAAACCGAACATAGCGCGTGTTGCAAGATTCCGCTTGCGAGCATTTTTGTCATTTTTGTTATTGTTTTGGCATTACTGTCTCAGAACAGTTGCTTAACTTAGGTCATGGAATTTTTCAAAAAGTCACGGAAAAGGTCCTGGAAAGTCATGGAATTTTCACAACTCAAAAGTGTACGAACCCTGTAGGCTACTCGCTATTTGCTTCGTTTTGTTGCGTTCTCGTGACCGTTGCCGTCGTCGTTGCCTATAAGACCCCGTAGTCGAGGGTGGGCGACGCGCTCCCGCTTTCTGGTGCCTGATACATCCGCGCGCACACCAGCTGATTCGTATTCCTTACAATTGCATGGCGCACCCTTACTGCGCATAATTTATGGCGTCATTTAGGAAAAATAGAAAGAATATAGCCCAGAAAAGACAGTTAGGCTCCAGGTTTCACTACTATTCATAGTTTTTGCTACATAATAACATTTTTGGGGGTTGCTCAGAGTTTCGAACATTTCTTGTGCAACTCAGTAAAATCACTTAGAATAACGGGCGTGCAGGGCGAAACAAGCACGGTGACCCCATCTTTTTATTGCACTTTTTCAGTGTCCTTTGTATGACTATCAGTTGTGCCAAGTTTGAAAAAAAATCTGGATAGTGCGTCATTTTCATGGGAATTACTTTAATGCCTTTTTGTATGTAAAATTTCAGGCTGGCCTTACAGTTCTGGGTTTATTAACGAAACGATGCTTAAAGAGAAGATGCCTCCCCCGGGACCAGACACTCAGATACTGATGTGTGGGCCACCGCCTATGATCAACTATGCCTGCATTCCCAACTTGGAGAAACTAGGCTACTCCCCTGAAATGTATTTCCCCTTTTAAGCGCACAGTACTGTATAAAGCATGTCGGAATCGCCTTAATTAGTATCCTGGGTAGCGCTCCTTTTTGCCAGGTACTTGTCAAAGCAATGTAGATTGCGAATGGTAATAGTTTTGTGGGGCGCATGATTTTGTCAGCATTAGATCCGATCGGCCTCAGTCCCTTTTCCCTTTGACTTGAAATTACATGAAGTAAAAACTATTTCAAACTTACCTTGAAAAAGAAGGAAAAAATTCTGGAGAATCGGCGCTCGCTTGTTGGATATATCCAGATCCATTAGATCAACCCGGACTAGCTGCTCAAATTTCCCAATTTCCCAGTCACAATAACTGAAAGCTAAGCGTTTTCATACTATAGATCAGCGTTAAACCCCGAAATACCGTTCTTTGCAGAACTTAAGGTCAATCCTCTTTGTTCTTTATCTGATACATAGGATTCTCTCTTAAGGGAATATTGGATCGTGTAAACGATAGAAAGTGTCCTGAGGGGCTGTGGCCGATGTAACGGCACCATCTTGCAATCAGTATAAAACCGAGGTCGGGTCTGCCTTCGTGCAAGAGATTTAGCAATGACAACGGGGACTTCTTGACAACGGCGCGCGCAGATCTAAAAACCGACTTGACCAATGGCAGAGCAGGAAATTGATCACCGGAAGTCTTGTTCAGTCCTTTCCGCGCGCTCTCACGTCCTCAAATGACGTTCCCGTTCTGATTCTAAATTAGGCTTATTGTGGCTAGCAGCTTCGCTGCGAGAAAATATCACTATTCTCAATTTGTTTCGTTTGTTTTAATTTTGATTTTTTAAAATCTCCTTTTACGTAAAACTTTACTCGACTTCATCCCCGCTGGCTTCCAGGCGTGACGTCAGTTGAGACGTCTTGCAAATAGCCTCCTTCGCAGCCGTCGTTTGTGTCGATCATATTTTCCCTCCCCAACACAAACAACGGCTGCGAAGGAGGCTATCTTGCAAACTTCAAACTTCCACTTTACATTATTAGCATAAAAGAAAAAAAAAGAAATACATAACAATTAAAGGTGACAGTGGTGTATAGTTTGTGCATAGTTCTGTTGCTAAATTAGCCAAAAAACAAAAAAAAAAAAACTTGGGAGTAGAGGGACGGATTACTAAAGGAAAGAGCTAGAAGAATTGCGGAAACTTACGTTTGATATTGCTGCGACAGATCAATGAAATAAGGCAAATGTAGAGATGCTGTACCCTGGCACTCGTGTTGTGAGGAGAAAAAAAAAACTATACCTATCCATTGTAATCATATCAGAGTCAACTGTCATATGGTTGATGTTGTCATTAGTAAATTGTTCAGTAAAATTAATTTCCCTTTTTGTGATTTGTTATTGCCTATTGGGGTAACAGGGTGCGAGTGGCCTTGGCCCATTCTCAAATTTCCGAATCTTTGGCTGGAAAAAGAAAAAACAAACAAACACCGCACTTGACAAGAAAACATGTTTTCTGTCACGTGTGGGTTGGGCACCTCGCTTCACGACAGTTCAACAGTTGCTGAGTAGACAGATGTTCAGTAGCGGCGCTCTATTTCTTTCCTGAGCTCCTTCTCTTCTCCTCTCACGATCCTATCACAGCCAGGGCATATCTACTTCACTTGCTTTATAAAGTTAGTCTTGAATAGAGAGCCTATTGGATTTTGCTTTCTTTCATCACTCGACGAAAACATCATCGAAACGAGGAATTGAACCAATAATGCAATAATCAACGTCAACTTTCACCCTTGATGGGAGCGCTTGACTTGG
The DNA here is from genome assembly GCA_016490735.1 of Pachyseris speciosa. Lineage (NCBI taxonomy): Eukaryota > Metazoa > Cnidaria > Anthozoa > Scleractinia > Pachyseridae > Pachyseris > Pachyseris speciosa. The sequence goes on along the minus strand of JAEMWC010000135.1, from coordinate 954,224 downwards.
TCTGACTATATGGCATCACCACGCGCTTCGTGTTAACTGTACACCCGATATAAGGATTGAACAAAACTACCACATTTTCTGTTCAAATTTTATTAACGCAATCAACGGACTGCCCGAGGAAAACTTCAAAAAAGTTTGCTTCTTTTCTTTCTTACAAGAGAAAACGAATATTGAAAGGTCTCGGGTGTAGTTTTCTTGGCTGGCCGAGTGTCGATTTGTTCCTTTCCAACAACTGTAGCACTGTTCAACAATGGTCTACAAAAAAGTACCGATGAACTGAGAAAAACTTTATTAGAGACCTCTTCTTTGAACATTTTTCATGGCCCCGTCTTCAACGCTCTGCATTTTGAGAACTCTATTTACACTTCGATGAAAAATATATTTTTAACCCACGCGCGTTTTCTATACAATTTTTAACAAATCGTTGGAACGAAGAACAAGTCATAACTTAATTTGAATCTTTGCAAAACTGCGGTAAACAATTACTCCTTTTAAAGCAAACGAAAAAAGTTTCTAGAACGAGGATAGATTGCTAAAATAAATATTTTGATAAATTACTATCATTCACAGCTTCTTTGGAGGCAGTTATTCAAAATGGGCAGCTTTGAATCCAGCTTGATGTTTCAAAACCGTTAAATTCTGTGTGACGAGTCACTTTTTATATTCCACAAAAATTAAAAGTGCATTAAAAGGAACGTGTCATGGGAGAGGGATGAGTAAAGACTACCCTTAGGCTAGCAGGTCCGTTTAACCGAATTTAGGTCGAAACAAAAAAAAAACTATATATATTAAAACCGAAGTCGGTGAGATTAACCTTTAGCACAAGCTCGGAACACAAGCCTAAAACCAAAAGCAAAATAAACTACTGACCAAAATTTTTGTTCGAATAGCCACGCTCTAGAACTTCTTCCAGAGCACCAAAAAAGTTGGAATCACCTTGTATAGCATAAGCAGTATCAACGGAAAGTGTGGTATCACTTCAGCATTAATCAACACTGATGAACTCAAAGTTACAGCGGTTTTCAATTGAGTATCGTAAAACGAAACCCAAAGCAATTACTCTGACCAATCACAACAGAAGCAGTGCAATGAGCCAATCAGAATACGAAGCAATTACATGTAGCCGGCGTAAAGCGCCGGAAAATACGCGCGTGCAAGTCACAATTGGTTTTGGTTTGGCTTCTCATTGGTTGAGAAAGTGGCGCGAGTTTTCCTGGCCAATCACAGAGCGAAGTGATGCAAAACCAAAGCAAAACCATAATTACTTTCGACACTCAATTGAAAACCGCTCTAAGAACAGATTACCCGAGTTATAGTTCAACTATAACGGGAAACGCATCACAGGAAACGCAGTTATTGAAGCTTACTAGTTTAACTTAACAGCGATCACCAAAAGCTGGAGAAAAAAGCCGAAACTATGTTTGCCTGTCCCATGACACTATCCATTCATGCAGTTCATTTTCTTGATATTAAAGTATTTACACGAGCTGCGGATTAAACTTTGCGGCACACCCAAATTATTCTGTCTGCAACACGGCACTGATTAAGATTTGCATTGCCTTTGTCCACATTTCAGCACCAAAGGAAACCGACACTAACAAAATATTTCAAAATGACGAAACTCAAAAGCACTGTTTAACCACTTCTAGCAAAAGCTTTCATGTATGGTTCAGTTCTCCTTTGAATCATTCATAGAAGTCTGCAGATGTTGAAATTTCCCGCCGAATAGCGCAACAAATCTGGTAATTCTGAACTTGTCTGGGAGTTGTTATCCGTGTAACATGCCAGTATTCATCTCACGTCACTAAGACTACCTTTCACAGCTGTAACGTGGCCACAGTTGGTTGATGAGTCCTGCTGATACCACTGCCGTATATATGCTAAGTGCTGTTGGTTGGCAAACAGTCTACTTTCATTCTGACCACTGTAGCCCTATCAATCCCTTGTACGTGTACTTTAGTGCCGAATCGTAGAATTTACGAGTTCGTATCTTGCCAGTAGTGTCGCCGTTGCAACTAAGCTGAGAGTTTGTAATGGTAGGTTTTTGCCAGTGTAAACACAGCTGCTTTTTAACATAACGACCAACAATTCCCGGGCCCTCATGCCAGGAATGCAACATAGGATCGGCACGGCAATTTCTTGCCCGGTTAATAAGCCGACGCCGGTGACCCGCAATTTTACCGGGAAGTTTGTAAACTCAGTTGCAGCTTGAAACAGACGAGTTCCTTATATTGTCAATCGGACTTGATTTCTGTCACTCAGTAGAAAAAGTGCTCGAACTGACAAACTCACGATGACATAGTCTACGCCGGAAAGCTAATATTTACTAGCAACTTTGTTAGGATAGCTTAGGACAACTTTGAAGTATAATGATGACCATCCACTCTTTTTGTGTGAGTACTTAAGTGCGAGGCAGTTTGAGGCCCACGCTGGAAAGATGACATTTCATTGACGTTTTGTCAGTGTAACCACGTTATGTGAAAAATCACGCAAATGTTTTACTCTCAGTCTGACAGCAGAATTGTCTTTTATTACGAGTGAAAGTTGTACACGCCTCTCGTTGGTATAGAGCATCGTTCTTTGATAATAATGATGAGTGACCTTGATTGACGAGCTACCCAACGATTATATGGTACTCGTATACTCTATTGAATTTAGTCCAAAATACTTGGTGCCATCAAACGTTTTGAAAGTTAGTGAAAGAGTACAGAACTGGCAGCTTCTAAAATCCAGCTTGTGTATTTCTTCTCGCTTTTTCCCATTTACATTCACAATAGAATAGAGCATCGCTCCTACAGTTTGTACCGTCGTTCCGTTGAGAACAACCTGAGAGCATTAAACGCAAGAGTAACCACTGAAAACACGCGTAGGAGAAACTTGTGACTCCGCTTGCGTTAGAGACGAGGTTGGCGAAGAAACACATTTGCGGCAATCTGTACAGAACTGAATCAGTGGGTCAACAATAAATGGATCGACTTTTGCAAGCATCGCTTCTCGTCGTCTGTTGTAGCTGTCCATGGCTTAGCGTTCCTGATGTTTTATACTGACACTTGTGGCTATGCATTATGGAACCAGAATTTTCATTGTTTAATAAGCTGCGTGATGGTTACTGCGAGCAGTCTTTCTATAGTGCGGCCAGGAGGCCTCCACAGTGGAAATAGTAAGTCCCATCGCAGTGAACACAGGTAGGTAACCGGTACCTTTGACGCCAGCAAGAGAGCAGTGTGGCAGATGAAAGGCGAAGAAGTCTCCGCGTAAAGTTGTATGGTTGTAACCTGGAGTTGGTGAGGTGAGACAAATTTCTAGTATTCTGTTTCAGTGTGGTGAAGAGGCAGCCACAACGATGATCAGAAACTGAATCACAGAGGGCAGAGCCTAGTGTTCAGTTTCTTTAGTATCAGCACCACTGTTTCCAGCTTGAGAACAAATGGAGTTTATGAAGGGCGGAGAAGAAGCTGTATGGTGGTTACGTTTGGTAAGTGTTACCAACAGAAGACAAATTTACAGCTGTGTGGTTTTAGTAGTGTGGTCAAGAGGCAGCCCAAGGATTGGAGGCTCCATGACAGTGTTCGTAAGTTATAGTTCCGCGGATAGGTTCCCTGCACCATGTAACGGTAAATGCGCTTGTCTAAAAAAATTGACCACCGCAACGAATGGGGTGTTGGTCGCAAATCTCTAATGGCTTGACTCGGTTGTATGGTCAATTGGCAGTGAGTCCTAAAATCAACTTAGCGTCGACTACCGTTTGTTAATATACCATGAGACTGGAGCATTCCTCGTTATTTCCCAAGTGAATGAAGATAAAGAAGAACACTGTTCACGTTGGTGCATCTGTTGACTGTCACTGGATTCCAAATACCCAGGAAGGTAAAAGGTGGACTTCAAACAATTCATCATGTGAAGGCGAAGGTAGAAGCGTTAGATCCAGAAAGACGAACCATCTAATGGCCAATATCCTAAATTACTTCTAGTTCAAGGAGGACCAAAAGACAAGAAGCTTACTACGCAACATTCTTCTGACTTGAAAAAAATCAAACTTCTCTATTTTCCCCACGTATTTTTAATTAGACGTCCTTTGAAAAATCTCTACAACGAGACGAATCGTTGAACCTCCGGCGTTTTCTTGTAAGAGGTTTTTAGAGTTTTTCTGTGAAAGAGCTAACTCTACAACATTTCTTCCACGAGGCAAACTGTTCTAACGTCTGCGTTTGGTGGTAACAGCCTGTTTTCACTGGTTTATCATTTCGTCTAGCTCCATCAGCAAGTCATCCTCATTAAGATCAGAGTGTCCGTCCAGGTCAACATCTTCATCTCCCAAGTCAATTTCAGCATCAAAATCGTCAAAGAAGTCATCTTTCTTTGCCATTTCATTCGCTCTGCAAGAACAAATTTCGGGAGTTATCATTATTACCGAGTGCTCACTGTTCTGGTATTTTGACATTTTTCAGGCCAGCAAAAAGTTCACGTTAGGCCAAGTACGTATGGACGCGTTACAAAACGAAAGCCCTGTGTTTTGAGTGAAGCAATATTTTCTAAAACTGACTCCGGTATTACATTTTTTGAAATCGTAAACCTTTGAGAACTGTCTCCTATATCGCAACTTTTGCGATATCTTTGGGTTTTTCAGATTTAAGGCCTGTAATGACTCCATCACTACCGAATCGCTTCCTTTTAAAAGCAATACCAAAGTTTGCGAAGCATATGTGTAGACAACACCAATTAAGTATGCAACTATCTGCTCCATAAATATTTGGTTTATCAACGGTGATGATAATGAAAATTGATCACCGTAAAGAAATTCAAAAAGCTGACCTTTCGAGCGTTCGCTATGACGAAGGGCTAACGCTCGAAACGTCAGCTTTTTAAATCTCTTTACGCTGGTCAGTTAAATTACCAACTTTGTTGTTAAACCAAATTTTCGTGTTTCACTCACCCGCCAACAGTTTCTTTAGAAACTAACCCCCTTTTAGCTTTATTTATCTGCTCCATAGTGTCGTTTAGAGTTCCAAAACGCACAGGTCTACCATTCGCCAAAATTCAGTATTGGATGTATAAAACCCCTTAAACTTAGTTGTGTGAAAAAAAATTTGTTGCAAACGGATCAATCCCTGCGTGGCACGAGTCGGATCACTAATATTTAGAGCACACACCACTCAAGCTTCTCCAACAGCTGCCGCCACCTTTCAAACGACTTCAACCAACCACACAATCTAGGATCCTTTAGTTCGAGTAAGAGTACAAGGACAACTCTCACCACCGAGAACCTTCACTCTTCCTGACTGCTTATTAGTAGATAAGGAGATTTTGGAAACTAGATTGCTGTCAAAAGAGGTTATCTAAAGCCCGCAAATTAGAGTTAAAAAGACGTTCTCGTGCGCAATTTCAGGGGTTTCAATAAGTTTTGAAATATCCGTCTGAGCTAACTAAAGTGGGCGGCGACCTGATGAATTTTTTCAATAATTTGAGTGAAAATATGGACAAAGTAGGCGGCGGAAAGGGGTAAAAACTGACAAAGTAGGCGACGATTTTCGCCGGGTGCTGGCTTCTAATGAGACCCCTGAATCTGTTACTCGTACTCAAATCTCAAGGCCCTTGCTATTGCAGTATCCATTCTTTGAATCATCGTTGCCTGAAGCACCAGTCATAAGAACGACTTCTATACTACACTCACATTGCTTGTTTAATCTCATCGTACGATGGTGGCTCCTTTGATCCTTGAGAATCTGTCATTTTCTTCTCAGCAGGTTGCTCCGTGTCCTACAAAGACCAAGAGACAAGAAAGTTGACTATCAACCCCAAGTTACGTTAAAATAGGAAAAGTTGTCTATGCACGGACATGAAATTTCTCGTTGACATAGTGGTTTAAAATTCTTAGTCTTTTAAAATCATCCCAGAGCAGAACCGTTCATTTAAAAACCATTGCACAACATTGCTTTGTGGTGCTGTTCAGTACGCTCTGTGAGGTAACCCTCGTGTCTGTGGACGGAACTCTTCAAAATTCAATAGGCTAATTTCGAATTGTGGTAGAACAAAAGAGCAGAGTCGAGGTTCAGGGGAATAATTTGTATTTTCTTTTGTCAAAAACAATGGAAAATGCAAATTATTATCTTGTTCGCCCACAATTCGAAACTAGCCTATTGAAGTTCCAATTTCCTTTACTCCTGTTTCCATATTTTCAATTTTTTTCCGCGAGAAATGTTTTGGAGCAATTTTATCCAAGGCTTCGAAGTAAGAGATTAAGAACACATGAACATAAGATTTCCCCTTACCTGTACATCAAGACTACCCTCTTTACTAGCATCTGGTTCTGTGTACGTAGTGCTCATATCAATGTTATCTTCATCTAAAACTTTAGGAACAGCTCTCGTTTCAGCGCTGGGGATACCGTCAGTGATATCACTGCCCTTAACAGGGATACTCTGATCGGCAGCAGAGTCGTCCTCCATTGATGGCTCCTCCTCTGGGGTTACCTCGGGTTCAGGGGAAGTTACCTCAGACTGTGAGCTGGAAGATATTGATGCATCAGGTGGCTCATTACTGTCAACTGGTGCAGCTTCCTCTTGCGATTCAACCTCCTTGGGAGTGACGTCTGGTGTACTGCTGCTGACCGAATCTACTGGCAAAAATATACCAGGCACACACAAATTAAAACATTGGACTGGGGTGCCTTAAACTTTCGATAACTCCCCCAACAACAGGCCTAAGAAATATAAGGTCCCCCCTCGCCCCCCCCCCCCCCCCTCCACACACACACACACACACACACCCCATCCCCTCCAAAAAAAGAATTAACAAACAAATCATCTGGTAATAGGCTCCCCTGATATAAACGCATGGACGCATATTAAGTTTCCATCCCACAAACTCCAAAAAGATCGCAGCGTAATAACCTCTGATTACAGTAAGTTTGCGTTTCTTAATGAATAATTTATTTAAGATGTTCACTTCATGATAACATGGCTTGTTTCATCTCAGTATGGTCTGATTGGCTTGGGCTACATTTGATGCCTAAGCACAATACGGCATACCAAAATCCCTTCCAAACGTAGGCCGAATCATATTTCAAGCGCAAATCTTCCTCAAGTAATAAGCCCTCCAAAACATGCCTATCGAAGATAAGCCCACGAAAAAATCATTTTAGACAAATATAAGACCAGGCTTGTTATGGGCATTTTACAGTGATTTAAGTTGTAGACAGGCAAGGTTCACAATTCAGAAACCGGAAAAAGAGGTTGATTGCTACCAGGGACAATCAATCAGATGACACATGTACTTTTATACATGTAGCTACACAACAATGTAGTAGTTTGGTACCAGGCAAGATATCTCACCTTCTTTGGATTTGGATTTTAAAGATCCTTGTGCCCAGACTTTTATCCTTCTTGGTTTGATCACTGAAGACAAAACAAAAAAAAAACAAAAACAAACAAACAAACGACTTTTAATAAAGAAATATAATGAAAAGAACAAAAAAAAAAAAAAAAAAAAGATCTGTAAATGATTGTGTAAAAATTATCCTGATATGGTGCAAACTTACTGACTAACCCCCCCTGTAGGTAGTCAGCAGTATTTTAGCACAAGTGAGGGCTGAGTATTTTCACGAAAGAGATCTTGGATCATGAGCAAGGAGATAGGGGAGATAAACATATTATGACCGAGCAGGGTGGCAGAAAAATGAAGGAACAGGAAGGAGAAGTAGAAAAAAAAGATTTTTCTTCCCTTCCACCCCTTCCTTGCTCCCTTTGGTTCGTTCCAACTCTCCACAGACTGTAAATCCAAGATGGTGGCCTTTATGTTCCAGTCGCCTGTCAAGATAATGCCTGCACTACAGGCTGTGCTGCAGGCCTGTGTGTGTTTGTCCAACAAAAGTCCAGTTACAAGGCAAGAGGTCTCATAATTTTTATTTTATTGTCTTCGTTGTTTGTGTGTTAAATGGCAATAGTGTAATGTAAATAAATACACATGTCAGTAACTCAAGTTCAGACAGGGAGGAAAATGTTATTGAAGGAGAGGGCGAGGGGGTGGGGGAAATTATTTTAGTTCATCTCCAAAAGAGCAAGAATCATCCCTGAATTTCTCATATTAGAAATACAAAAACGTTTCTAACCTGGAGTGGGTTTAGAAGACTCTTTTTGTTTCTTAATTAGCAGTGTAACAGCTTTGGGTTTTTCTTCCTCATTTCTTTTGGGTTCTTCTTTCTTTTGCAATGCTCTCTGTCGTTTTTCTGCCATGATCTCATCAAAGCTTTTTACTTTCACTTTCTCTCGTCCAAGGCGGTCAGCCACTGAGGTCTGAAATATACATGTAAGAAAGTGTCGTCAAGTACTGAGACCAGGTTCTGATTTTCTCTGAGCTAAAACTGTTCTGCTTGCTTTGGGTGAGATTAGAGAAGTAAAGGCCCACAATGTGTCATACAGTTTTCACATAGATCATTTTTGAACTCTGAACACTTTCCAACATGTGAGCTGTTTTTCAAAACACCCGAGAACAGTATCTTTCAAATCTGTTCTCCGTTGATATACGATAGTTTTTGACACAAACCAGTCCGGTGTAACATATTTTTTTAATAATGCGAAGTTTTCACCACTCCTAAAAAGCGAAACAATCTTTCCTATGTTGTTTTGAGCAACAAAGAGGAAAGCTGATGTTAAAAATTTGCACCAGTCAAAAATTTAACATTGATTCAATAAAAGCAGCAAAATTCTTTATCACGGCTTTTAAGAAATGGGCACCCTGGTTTCAGAGACAATTAGGCAAAGTATTACTAGTACTTGCATGCAAACTGTACTATTCAGAGTTATCACCTTTTTCACAGGAACATTTTGTGGCTTGCTGTCCTCTGTAGTATCAGTTGAGGTAACACCTAGAAATCATACAGGGCATGGATTACAGCAGATGTAAGATAATAGAACACTGCATGAAATACTGGTACCTTGTCAGTGGCTGATTTAGGGGTGGGGCCAAGAGGGCCTCCTTGTGACTCATCACCACGCAATTAGCATAATACAACATAAAGACATGAGTTGTATGGCTAGATACAGTATGTATAGTAAATGGTTCAATCACTGAAACAATTACACATACATGTAGTCAAATGAGTGTATGAGTGAAAGAGTGACACAACGGCAAATGCAAAATGCAAAGCAAATGGAAAAGTAATTTCCGGAAAGTTCCTCACAAAAATTTTGGTCAACCTCTCAAGGTTGTCCATTTTTCCCAACAAATTGCCAGAATTACCAGAACTTTTCTGTTCCCTTTTTCATTTAATTTTAGTGAGAGAATTTTCAGTTCAGAAGCAAATGGAATCATGGTAATTTCTGGAACGTTCATCTCGAAAAGTTCACTGGGAATTTTGGACATTTAAACTGGAATTTTTGCCCAAATGGATTGCACCCAAAGAAAAATCTCCATTTACCATTGTCCTTGCTCTGTTTACTGGGACTTGGTTTCTCCACCACAAAAACAGTTCTTTTCCCTGTGGGTTGAACCCTCCTAGCAGCGCTCTCAGTACTAGACGATGAAACAGCTTTTGACTCTGTGTCACCATCACCGGACGACTTCCTCACTATTCGTTTTAGTCGTTTTGGGGGACTTACTGCCATGGCTGCACTGTTGTTTCCTGGCTCTGAAGCACCACTGATTGATTCTTCATTCACATTTTCCGAGGCATCCTTCGATCCTTCTTCCTTGGCTCTCCTTTTTCTCTTCAATGCCATTATTTCCTCAAATGACTTCACTCTCACCTGTTGAAACGGAGACGGCGGTTCTTCACTCGAGCCCTCCTTCTTGTTAACTTTATCTGTCGTTGAAACTGTCTCCAGCAAACCTGCGTTTTCATCTGAAGATTTGTCATTTTTACTGTCTCTGTTAATGGTGCTCATGACTTTCTGGAGTGGCCAATTCTTGCCAATGTTTGATGAAACCTTTCTCTTCACTGTCTTTTCACTTGAACCATCTACACTGTTGTCACTTTTGCTAGCACTATTTGTTGACGGAAATTTTCTTAGACTGATGACCTTCTTACTTGGACCATCAATACTACTTTCTTTGCTTTTTGTGCTGACAACCTTCTTAAGTGGAGATTTTGTACTACTATCAGTTTCAGCTGCACTTGACATTTCCTCCTCATCTTTCTCTGCATAATTATCAGCCTCATCCAGCTTCTCTTCTGCACATTCCTCCTCTTCAGCCTTTGCTTCTTTGGTCTGAGCTCTTCTCTCTTCAAGTTTTTTCAGTGCTTTTTCACGCAGTATCTCCTCCAATGTTTTGACTTTTATGTCTGGACTGCCAGAATCCTTACACTCATCTGCCTTCTCTTCCTCTTCACTTTTCTCTGTTGTGTTTTCATCTTTGGATGAACTAGTTTTTCTTTCTGGCTTGTCTTCCTTTTTATCTCGCTCCTTAACCTCTGGCGATGTTTTTGATGGATTTCTCCTTGTTCTTGACCTGTCTCGATCAGCTTCTATGGGAAAAAATCAAGCAGCAATCATTGTCAACCTGATGCAATGTCTTGAGTGAATACAACACACTTCAGTACCAAACTAATCTTATTGTTAATACAACTGATGTCTCAACAGTTTAGCTATCCCATAAATGCTGCTGCCGACCAGTAATCTCAGTTGGTAGAGCACCGGTCTACCGTGCGGGAGGGCGTGTGTTCAAACCCCCGGCCGGACCAACACACAGGGTCTTTAAATAATTGAGGAGAAAGTGCTGCCTTTGTAATTACGTCTGCAAATGGTTAGACTTTCTAATCTTCACAGATAAGGACGAGAAACTGTAGGTCCTGTCTCACAACACTTGTTCCTAATAATCTGTGGGACGTTAAAGAACCCACACAATGTTCAAAAAGAGTAGGGGATGTAGTTCCTGGTGTAGTGGTCTACTTCTATCTTTCTCCTGATATTCATGTGTGGTGTGGGTGGGTGACATCAAATATAGACTGACAGCGGCGCACTGCCAGAGGCACCTCTACGGGCTGACATCCGATCTCACCCTAGCGAAGAATTGTAAACTGCTGTGAAACTATGTGATACATGCAATATATAAAAACCGTGGATGCCATATTGGTTTCTCAAGTAATGATGGGAGACCGTGCTGGCTATGAAAAGAATGGGAAGCAAATGTTGTGGAAGCTGAACTTAATGTTGTTTACAGCTTAAACTGAGCATGTTTTTTTTCCCAAAAGATCATGGGATGCAACAACATTTGATAGGTATCTTCACAATATTTGATGAAAGGAATGTGCTTTAACCAAGGAAAAGTTTTCTTTTTTTCAAAATGCAATGACTTTTGAACTAAAGAACATTTTGGTGAATATTTTTGTAAATATTTTACTAAAAAAGCCAATAATATTTTTCATGAACAGCTGAAGGCTGTTGTATTTAACTACATGTAGTGAGAATGGGCCCAAAAAGTGCTTATTGATGGTATGTGCATTATGCCAAAAAGACACTTATCTAGAAGGGTGTCAAAAAATCTAGATTGTCCATGATAATTGAGGCAGGCCACAAGGATTAACAGATTAATTTGGAAATGGGGATTTCATCAAATTGAATGTTCTTTCACAGGGCTAATTCAATCTATAAGTCAGTGCAGGCAAACACGTCTGCCACATAAATTACCTGAAGAACTTCTGCTTCTATTCCTGTTTTCATCAGGTCGTCTCCTTTCATCAATCCTGTCTCCTACACATAAAAAAAATAGAATAAAACCATTTTCATTTATTTATATACAACTGTACATTATTTACTTATATACATTATTTATACAGAAATTCCAGTTCAGCATAGCTGTTTTAAATGGAGATCTGTACAAAATAATATGAATAAATAATAAATTATAAAAATGAAAATAAAAAACAAAACAAAAGAAGTCAATCAAAGGGTTCATAAAGATGAAAATTAACCGAGATGATTTAGATGTTGCTTGACTTTCAGTTCAAAACTAGTAAGAGACTGATCATGGCGTAAGTTACGAGGAAAAGTGTTCCAGGATTTGGTGGCATTGTACTTAAAAGATGTTTGAAATTTAGTTGTCTTGGCAAGGGGCAGGTGGATAAGGTCTTTATTTTCTAGTGTTGTAGTTATGGATCTGCTCCGAGGAGTGGAAGTCGTCTAGTAGTCATCTAGTACTTTACAAGACTGAATTAAACAGTATTGTGTCTTAAATATTGAGGTGCAAATTTTAACTTACTGTCACGATTTGGTTTGTGGGACTTTTGTCTCCTACTGCTGCGAATCTCCCTTTTATTACTAGCAAAGACTTCTCTGCGTGAACTGCTGCGCACCTTGCGGCGATTTGACTGGTGCGATCTATTCCTTTCCTCATCACTTTCACTGTCAGAGAATGAGTCTGAATCTAAAAGAAAAATATTTTCCTTCAGCCCAGAAAAAAAGAACTCCCATTTCTTAGCCTTTCTCCACATGTGCTTCAACTATTGTTCTATTACCACAATATTTTCTTGGCCTTGTCAAAAGCCCACCCATATCAATAAAAACATACAAAAAACAACAACAGACTGATTTCAGAGGTGGTTAATTGAAGGGCTGGGGGCATAAACTGCCTATGTGTAGTTTTAGGTGGTTTTTTTGCATACGTTATTTCTCGAAAACGAAAAAGAAATCGGTGAAAAAAAAAATACAGGACAATGTTTTTGAATCAAAATGCAGTTCACATGCAAAAATTTGGACAAATCCAAGCGAACTAAAAAAACGGCCGAAAATTACACATAGGCAGTTTATGCTCTCAGCCCTTCATATGTCTGCCTTATTAACATGCATGAAGCAATGCCCAAGGGTATTCTTTATTTCTTTATTTGAAAACTTAGCGCCAAATGCTCGTAACTGAAGGGTAAAACTGAAACTGGACATGAAATGATTGACAGGTAGAAAGGATTGTTCCATAGTGTGACGTAGACTAAAAGTTGTGGCGGTTAAAACATTGGTACTTACGCAACGTGTCTGCCGAATCCGCGCTAGCTTGTTTGGTTTAATCGAATTATGTCAATTTGCCTGTTCGCTCGGTGATCGAAGGACATCATGAAGTCTTTAGATCCACAAGTCTAACACGGCTAAAAGAAGCCAGTTGTGTTTTCTCTGCTTGCCACACCATGAAGAGAGATGAATTTGACTCTCCGGTTTGGGAGTAGAGATTAAGAGCCGGGCAGAAAAAAACTCTGAAAACATCTCTGGTCTCAAAAGCGGCTCGGTTTTGCTAGTCTTGGTCCATTTCTGAAAGGTTGCTGTGCTAGAATTTGCGAAAAGGAGAGGTGTTTTAGGAGTTTAGGGCAAAAAAACTGGCCGATGTTTGCAGAGTGTCTTTCGCTCGCAGAGGGCATAACATTCCCACAATTCATTGCGGCCGAAGTGGGCGCTGTCTCGCGGGCCATCGAAGCCGTGAAACAGTTCGTCAAAATTCGGAAACGTTACGGAGAATTCATCGACGAGAAGTCCGTCCATTTTCGATGACTGTCTTGAAAACAATCCAGGGAGAAGTTGCATGGGCGCGCGTGGAAAATATTACTCGTGGTCGGGTCGGTCGTTGAGTTGTTATGTAAACACAGGGAGACATGCTGCCGAATTTCAACATATAAATAAGTTTTGCGTCGATCAACTCGGTTATTTTGATTTTATGGAGGCTTGTAAACATCAGCAAAACGTATTTTCAAGCGAGATAAACACCAGCAAAAACGTATTTGCACGCGAGACATTTTAACAAGTCGTTGTGTTACGCATCAGACGATACGGATTAAATTTCACATCTTATGCAAATATTTACGTCTTGAAGCCAACAAAACTAGTTAAGTATTTTGTTCCAGTTTTTTCACTGTTGTCATTTACGTTGATTTGTGATACGAATTTCATTCCACTGGTTCCATTTGACGACGAAAGTGAACCCTTCAAAATCCTTTCAATAATGGCCAAACCACGCGAAGCGCCAGTCAAATCTCTGTTTCGACACGGAAACCGACGGGAAACAGCTTACTCTTTTGACTCTTAATTTTGCCCTTGAACATCGTTAACTCAAATTTTCGGCGTTGCTCACGAACAGAAGTTGTTGGTAGTGGCCAAAAGCTATCTTCAAATAAAAACAGTCTTCTTTAATATTTTATTCTATTTCTCAGCCGACAGCAAGCTTTTTAAGCACTGAGTTAGAATCAAATCCAATCCTGCTGTATGCCGTTTTCAACCAAAACACCCTGTTCAACACTTTACTTACATCGGCCAAAGCCTTCCCGAAAGAATTAAGAATCAACCAAGAAACCTGTGCGCTCTTTTCATTTCGGAGGAACCAAGAAACCAAGAAACCTGGGTGAGACTCAAAATACGCCGCTTACTTTAACGTTAACGTTAGCAATGCCCTAGGCTGAACCCTATCCCTAGCTCTAACCCTAACCCTAACCCTAACCCTAGCTCTAACCCTAACCCTAACTCTAACCCTAGCCCTAATTTTAACCCTAACTCTAAACTTAACAATAACCCTAAATCTTTTGAGTGCTGTTTTCAAGTCAGACAAAATCTACGCGCGCTGGCTTAAGGTTAACCAAGGTTGCTGTGTGCTGTTTTTAAGTCAACCCAGAATGTTGCACACTGTTTTCCACCTAAGGAAGCGTCTTGAGCACTATCAGTAAGCAAAACACTGGTAATAAGTGCTGCATTTAAAAAAGTCGACCATTTCCAAGTCGGATGGGCATCTTGTGGGCTGTTTATGAGTCAAAAAGGCACATTGCGCATAAAGAATACCCTTGGGCATTGCTTCATGCATGTTAATGAGACAGACATATGAAGGGCTGGGGCATAAACTGCCTATGTGTAGTTTTAGGTGGTTTTTTTGCATACGTTATTTCTCGAAAACGAAAAAGAAATCGGTGAAAAAAAATACAGGACAATGTTTTTGAATCAAAATGCAGTTCACATGCAAAAATTTGGACAAATCCAAGCGAACTAAAAAAACGGCCGAAAATTACACATAGGCAGTTTATGCTCTCAGCCCTTCAATTATACATCAATGAATGAGGCCAAGCAGTGTAGAAAACAGCATAAGAAACTTACATGTACATACAGCTTGCATGCACACTTCCTCTTCCCTACTCACTAACCCCCCCCCCCCCCCCCCACCAAACAAAAACAAAAAAAAGAAACCAAAAATCTTATTAAAAGTTCATAATTTTTATTTGTCAAGTTTATGAGATATTTTTCACTCAAGAATCCTCTCTTTTGGGCTACTGTAAGAAAATTACCTTGGTCCTCATGGCTATCATCCCAAAATTTTTTCTCATATAGACTACTTCCTGGCATGAAGGGCATTGCTGACCCTATGATGAAGGAAAAATTGAAATTTAACCCTAAATATGTATCAAAGAAACTAGTTAAAAACCATGCTCAGCACATGAGAGTACATAACAGTGAGTATAAAAGAATTTTAACAAATCAAAAATCATGGAATTTGCATGTGATATTAAAATTGCTAATGATAAAACTTCACAGAACTTTATCTCCCAAAATGTCCTTTTTTTATTATTTTCTCTTTCAATCACGTTATTCTTCCAATCATTCCCATGATTTCTGTGCAAGCAATTATGTACAACTATGACACAGGATAAATGCATTACCACTCAAAAATGGACACACATCAAACACATTACAGAGATATAAAGAACATGGGTTACTCAATCATGAAAACAATTTATAGTAATTTGTGAACAAAAGAAAGCTGTAATTTTGTCTTCTTACCTCCTGGTCTTCCTGTATACATAAGTGGGTGTTGGTAGGAAGGCTGTGAGGTTGGAATTTCTGGAAAAAAAAATGAGGAATATTATCTGATGGGGAATAATCATCCCCGGGATAAGATACTTGCTCATTACAAGGTTAACCAGGGAAATACATCAGATTAACAGAATAACAAGTATCTTGTATCCAAAGTCTTCAAGTCATTTTCAAACCCAGAGTTGCTGGCAATTGTGCAATGGAACTTCCAGTCATACCTGCAATACATGTATATAGCCATACCTACATACATGTACTTATACTTTGTTTACCCTTAGTTGTGAGATGGACCTACAGTTTATCATCCTTATCCGAGAGACTCTAGGAAGTCTAACCATTTGCAGATGTCACTACAAAGGCAGCACTTGCCACTAAATTTTTATTTTTGAAGACCCCGAGTGTTGGTCAGGCCAGGGTTTGGACCGGCGACCTCCCACATGGGAATCTGTGCTCTACCTACTCAAGTGTTGAGCATTCATGGCATCACTATTCACAAAATACATGAGAAATAATTATACACATACCTGTACCTCTTCCATATCTCACTGGAACACTTGACATCACAGGAGGGAATCCCCTGATGGCCGATATGGGCTGTACCATGCCTGCTGGCCGTGGAGGACCAGTGAACTGGGGAGCCCTGATCATCTGGGGTGGCCGCGGCACTAGCATAGGCCTGCTACTGACTGCAGGATAGGGGCCAGGAGGTGGTGGTCTAGCCATGCTGATGTTTTGCTGCATGGGTGGCCTTGGTCTGGATGCACTTGATATAGTGGGAATCATCATTACCTCTTGATTAGCTGTGGAGGGTGTGCCAGACATGGGAGCAACTGTCCTGGGCATAGGCATTACAGCCTGGGGTAAAGGTGCAGCAGGAGGGGGATTCACTGCTTGAACTTGATTTTTGATTGGAGCAGGACCAGTAGCACTCACTGCTGGTGCTGGGTCTGCAGCTGTTGGTTTTGTGTGAAGAAACGAACAGTGAGGCTTCAAGCATCCACTTGGTTGGGATTCCCAGTAACAAGGAATGTCACATCTGTTTTTCTATGGATACAAATTGGTCAATGAAATCAATGAATGATCTTTGGGTCAAACACTGCATCCTCTTTACTTTAGTTTGCTCACACATTCAGGGGTTCCATTAGAAGCCGGAAACTGGCGAAAATCACCGCCAACTTTGTCAGAATTTACCTCTTACTGCTGCCTACTTTGTCCGTATTTTCACTCAAATTATTTTAAAAAATTTCATCAGGTTGCCACCTACTTTAGTTAGCTCAGACAGCTATTTCAAAACTTATTGAAAACCCTGTGCATTTTCCCATTTGATTATTATTATTATTATCAATCTAAATTGAAACTGCTTTATTTTCAAAACAAAGCATGCTACCGAGCCAAAAACATGTAAGCAGATATATCTTTAAAATGTCTTTAACCTAATGAGGTAAAACCTCAAAATTTTTAATTTTAGTTTTTTCTGACGACGCGTGCTGATTTTATTTGCATTGGCTGAGGCGTTCTTCACGGCTGGCCTTTTCTTCCCTTCTGAACTTAATTCGCGGATAACTTGGGAAATTTTAAAATTTCGTCTATAGAACGACAAAATTCTTAACTTGACATACTCTGATGTTCGAAACATCTTTGCTCCGGAGCTCACGTTGTGTTGTTGTCATGTGCCGTGCTCGAATTTGCATAAAACGCTGATACGCACCAATGGCCAATTGAATTTGGATTTGTTCTTTGAAATCTCAGCCTGCCTTACTTAGAATTTCTTGGTAATTTGTTCGCTTCCCTTAATATCTTAGTTCTAAATAACTTCTAGTCAATCTAACAACGTTTTGGATCTGTGATAAGCTTAATTCAAAATTCCTGTCCGGTTGGCGGACATTGAGACATAACATGTAAATTGATATTCGTGCGCTGAGCAGCATAACATGTAAATTTCATATTCGTGCTCTGAGCGTCACAAAACATGCCGAAATATTCTTTCCTTTCTTTCTTTCCATCAAGATGCCAACAGATCTGTTTACAGGTCACATTCCACAGGTCAGCACACACTGTAAATGAATGAAACTTTGAAGCCGAACTCCACGCGAGTGCGCCGAGCATAAATGCGCTTCGAAGATTCGATTCAAAATAAATGCTACAATCGCTAATATCAAAATAATTTACAATCAAAATATTTCTCCAAAAATTGTTATTTATGGTCGGATTCTAACAACAGAATCATTTCTGCCCACGTATCAAAAAAGCTGATAGATCTATGTGTAGCGGCCATGACTGTCCTTCCTGTTCAAGATTTCCTGCTGAAACTTTTAGGTGCTACTTTGTCACTTGAAACACAAAGGAAACAAAAGCCTATTCAAACTCGACCACGGTATTTTTAGTACCTCGGTTTTACCTCGGTTAACTTTCCTGCGGCAACTTTGGAGCCTGACCGAAAAGTTCCCTCGGCAAAAAAGCGGCCTGCCGCGGGAATACCGAGGGAAAGTTGCGAGGAGGTCACGCAGCAAAGACGTGGAAAAGGGGTCAATACTTTCAGGTGGTACTGTAGCTAAGCAGAGCCCATCTCTCTGGAGATTTGAAAGTAAAACCACTGATGAAATGGTTAAAGGGACTGTTGGATTAATTAGGCATACTTAAGAAAACAAGCAAGTAGAAGATGTTTTTTATTTGCTTACAAAAATTAATCTCATTTGATGGAAAGCAGTTTTGAGATTCACTTTGAATCTGAAATAATAATAATAATAATAATAATAATAATAATAATAATAATAATAATAATAATAATAATAATTATAGAAAACTGCAAATAAATTGAAAACATGTACATGTGTATACAATGCAACTCGAAGATAAGTGAACCAAAACACACTGTATTATTAAGTTATTCATGAAATAAGTAGCAGTAACCACACTGTGGGAAGCAGGGTTGGCGTAGTGGTGAGAGTGCTCACCTTCCACCAGAGTGGCCCGGGGTCGATTCCTAGACTAGGCGTCATAAGTGGACTGAGTTTGTTGGTTCTCTTCTCTGCTCCGAGAGGTTTTTCTACGGGTACTCTGGTTTTCCCCTCTCCTCAAAAACAAGCATTTCCCCCACACGGCCCCCACAAGCTTGTAGCTTTAAACTTAACCATGTATAAATAAAGTTTCTTTCTTTTCTTTCTTTCTGTGCATACCATTATCACTGCATGCCTAAACTTGCATATTTTTCTCGTACATCTTCCCTGTTCCCACAGTTCACAGGTTCTCTCATTTCCTAATGCAGCTGGTTGATGTCTGAAAGGACACTCATCACCCTGAAACACATTGTTACACGTAAGTAAAGGACCATTTTACAACCTTGTGTGTGGACAGAAAACATCAAATTTTGTAGGAATACACAAGGTCTGAATTTCTAAGGGATGGCGAATAGTTCTTAAAAAATATGTCTCACAGAATTTTTGGCAAAATTTTAATTTCATCGGTCTCGTTTTGTCAATTTTTTTTGCAATGCCATCTCGAAATCTTGATTTATTTTGCAAAGCTAAGAAGGTCTTGGACTCGCAGAAAAGATATTAGTCTCAATGCCTTGCAAAGTCTCAGATTGACCAT
This sequence comes from Pachyseris speciosa, assembly GCA_016490735.1. Lineage (NCBI taxonomy): Eukaryota > Metazoa > Cnidaria > Anthozoa > Scleractinia > Pachyseridae > Pachyseris > Pachyseris speciosa. The sequence continues at coordinate 934,866 of JAEMWC010000135.1, read as the reverse complement.
TTACCATCCCTTTTCTACACACACATGGAGCTGTCTTAGTTAGAGAGTGAAACACGATAATTTCAGGTTAACTAACTTGACATCATGGTGAGCCACTTGCATTTACATCGTCCTTTGACTGGTTGCAACCACAGCAAAGAGTTCACTATTACTATGCTTTTCACATTTGTAGACTGATCTGATAACTGAATTTCACCGGATGAAGCTTAATAACTAGTCACAAATTAAAGCAACTCAAAGTAAAATGCTTCAATCTGCTTCTCACAACCACTGTAAAACATGATTGTTTTGTCATCCATTGGTACATGTAATTGCCATTCTAGATGCAATGGCAATTTATGTTGAAAGGTTAACAAGAACATCTTTGCTATAGTTCTCTGACTGGTGTATTGTATGTTCCACATACCTTTGCACAAGTGGAGTAGTAGTAGAAATAGCAATCTTCTCCCTGTGATGTCATAGTTCTGAATGCTTGCGATTGGCTAAGAACAACAGCAGAACATTCATTTAATATTAACTTATTAAAGTAATTAACAGATAAAGGTAAAGTGCCTCCAATCTTTAATTCTCAATACTTCACTTACTGCCATTGTAGGTTTGTCACTAGTGTGTACCTGATTATTGTGACATCTGCTATCAAATTCAGCAGCTGATACTACACTGTACACTGTACAGTATGTCTAGGTCTTGTGCAATAAACAAATGAAGGTTCACTAAGGGTTCAGGGTTTTCCCTGACTGGCAACAGGGAATATCCTGTGCTGAGCAGAAGCATGATTCCACACCCAATTTAAAAGTACCATGTCAAGGTTTAAATGCAGCAATACATGTAATTCAACAACCGAGTCGCACCAAGAGTTATGTTAGATATACATGTACATGTAAAAGTGGACCTAAAAAGAATGCATATGAATGTCATCTTATCCAACATTATATCAATGCTAAAGCTACATGTAAGTACTGTATAAAAGTCAACCCTGGTTAACATTTATTAATTAGCATGTTGTTTTCCCCACCCAGTTCTTTGCCACAGCCCGGGCCATATTAACTTTGTCTTTTGTCTTTCTCCCCAAACTAAACAGCTAGAGCTGCAGAGGCAAAAGAGAATGATGACAAAGAGAGTTATGACATGTTGATGGACCGTTGATACATGTGTGTATGCTACAGGTACCAGTAAAAATTAAATTTAGGTGAAAATAAGATCCCTTTGTCTCCCAAGTAACCCTAATATTATTCATGATTCACAAATAATTAAGGTTAGAAGACAAGGGAATTTCATTTTGATCAACAACATGTATTCTCCCAAACTCGAACCAATAGGCTAGTTTTGAATTGTGGGAGAACAAAAAAACCAAGTTGAGGTTCAGGGGAATAATTTGCATTTTCTTTTGTCAAAAACAATGGAAAATGCAAATTATTCCCCTGAACCTCAACTTGGTTCTTTTGTTCTCCCATAATTAGACACTACTGTAGCCTATTGAATTGACTTGTATGGTACTGACCAACCTAAGCCCAAGCCTAGCATTTTTCTCCAACAGGGCTGCCCCCCTACCCTGGGCAAAGCATACCTGTGCATTGAGAAAGCTACAGTACATGTATTATAGGATTCATGACAACAATAAGAGATTCAACAATCTTGTTCTTACCCCCACTACCATAAAGTTTAGTAAACAGTATCTTACCTGTTTTCCTCTGCTCTCCTACAAGGACTGAAGAATCCAGATGCAACAACACAAGTTAATCACAATGAAGACTTCAATCTATTGCAGCTATGAGAATGCAGGATCAAACAGCCTCCTACAGGAACTGAATAGTTAATAATCCACTAATTTCAATGACAACCCAGCTGACATCAACCAAACATTGTAAGCATCACAGAGATGATCCTTTGAACAATCCTAACTTCATACACGGTGCAATTCAGCAACTGAAGATACACAGATATCTTGTAGTGTCCCTTGTTGGTCGTTCTGCACTTCCAGTTAAGTCTCAAGTCCTCTTTCTATGCCCTGGCTAACAAAACATAACTGATGGCAACATATTTCTCCAAACAATCCTCCATCCAAGCGGCTCAGATTCCAAGAACTGCTTTGCCTGGAGTCTGCATCCCAAGCAGCATACAACCAAGTCCACGAACATTTTATATTCATTATCACAGGGTAAAATTGTCCTTTGTAATACACTCCAGTAAAAAGATATCTGGCCATATCTGAAAGCTTCCTCTTTTTTCTTTGTTTTTTTGTAAGGTGATGTCACATCCAAGCAGTGAATATGTTGCTCCAAAAAATATCCATACCCATTCCACAGAGGGCTTTTTTTTAGCCCACCCAACATCCCTTGAGATTCCAAGTTATTAAGCTCCATAACATGAATTCTTTAACAAATTGTTGTCTTTTGAAAAGCCCACTACCCTGGGGTCTGGATATTTTATGGGCAAGCACAAATTATATCATTTGTTTGAAATACTTATATCACATAACTCTACTCACTCATGAAATGTCCAAGCCAATCATTTACACAAACTAATGAAGTTTCATTTTGGAAATGCAGCTTACTTGGTTACTTAACAATTAGATCATTGATGCGATTACACATCTTTTAAATCATGATGCTTTTGATGCTTGAAAACCAGTTTTACAAGAAACATGCAGTTATTTTTTAATCAATTTCAAATAAAAGTTCAGGGGATGTTTTAGTCACTGGAGTGGTTCCCATTTTAATTTCCATAACCTTGCCACTGACAGGAAGTTTAATCCCTATAGACAACTTCCTATTGAAAATTGTATTACCGGTACAAAGAATTCATTTGGCTTTTTTTCTGAGATTCAAATGATGACAACGTTCAGAGAAATGGCAAGGGGGTTACAAGAAGTACAGCTGTACTGTAAAAACAATTTTCTTTTACAGAGACATGAAAAAGCAAGAAACTTTATGAGTAATAATCTTGAAAAGATGAAATAAAGTACTGTATAAATCATCAACAAACTACAGTACTGGAAAACAGTGTACCTCCCTACCCTACTCTGTTTCGAAAGAGACAGAAATAGTGCAAAACATACATGTAGATGAGTAGTTAATAATTTTTTTGTTACAGTAGCTTAAGAAGATGAGAGAAAAGCAGAAGGCTCAGGCAATAACTGAGGCCTTCCAAGGGGTGGTCTGGTGTTGCTTTGTTGCTCTGTCTGTCACTTGTTTCGTTAGGCACAAATGTGGCTGTCGCAAAGAAAACAAAGAAGAATGTAAAGTGAATTTTACTGTTGCAAACTGTTGCACGTTTTCTGCCAATTTCTGTTGGGTTGATGTTGTTTTGGGAGAAGATCGTCGCCTGTTTTCAGAGCCATGTTGCTTGTCGCTTCTACCCCTCGGAAGGCTTCGTTACTGGCTAGCTAAACAATGTGCATGTAGCAGGTATAGCTGTAGGTGTATAAAACGTAGACATGTATACTGGCTGTGGTAAAACACATAACATCAAACAACACAAAAACAGTATGCAATGCTTTTACAACACACGATTACTAATCAAAATCTTCAAACAAATACAAGACAGTGCACACTAGCACTACTTCACGTCATATTAGCTGATTCATAGCTTGTCATAATAATTATTTTCTTCCTTCCCTAAAATGTTGATCTTTAACTGTCACATTTGGAAATGGATTAAGTTTATCTGGTGACCAACATATCCAGTTAGAACAAGAGCCTAGTAGGGTGCTTCAGTATGAGGATAAAAAAAAAATCTCAAAGAAGACTACGATTGCCTCTGGAGGGATTGTACAGTAGTGTGAACGCCACCAACAAGAAGCAAAACCACAGAAGGAGAAATTAAGGAAACTCCAGCTAAACTATGGACAAGCTGTTTTAAAGACTTAAGACTGCAATGAACAGAAGAACTTGATACTCCCAGATGTGCCACTAAGGCATGCAAAAAGGATCTGAATTGGGCCAAGCAATCATTGGGACAACAATGAAAATAAGACAGACACTGGACATTAGTGTATATTTGCTCAAATGCACAGTATGGCTCGTACCTTCAACTGATGTGAATTTGCTTTGGTCAACAAAAGTGAAAGTTTGGTGGAACTAAATCTGATTTATCATTGCTTATGGGTAAAGAAACAAAGAAAAATTCATCACCAACTTCCCCAAGCTTGGGAGCGGTTTATAGCCTTGTCAGCAAATTCAGGAAAGGAACCGTGGACGCCAAAGACTTCCGAGACTTTTATGTTGCTCAGCTTAAGATGCAACAGTAGAATACAAACACACCGCAAAAGTTTTAAAAACCTATGGCGGTATGCAATAAAACATGAAGGCGAGCAACCACGTCATGATCAATAACAAGATTCCCACTGTGTTGAATTCAATGAACATGGAACAAGGTACGCAGCAATTTCGCAGATTCAAATCACGAAGTTCTCACGATTAGACAGTAAAGAGCACAAGCTTATGTTCCAGGAACAACAGGAACAAATATTAGAGCTCCAGACATTGCATGAGACCTACGATTCAACCTACCAGCTGGCATATAAAGAGAGCTACTCGTTACCATCGATTACGATCCACAAAAAAATCTGAAAGGTGAACACGGGGTGGAATTGATAGTATAAACCTCTGAAAACGAAAAAAAAAAATAGAGAGAAAAAGATGGTTACTTCGAAGTTTTCCTTGGAGCGATGAAAGGTTAATGGCTGGATCAAGGGATGATGAATACCGACGGACTTCTGCTTCTACTCCGATTCTCTTCCGCTTGCTCCATGCGTTCAATCCAATATGGCGGCCTTCTTCGACGACTTTCAAACTTCTTAAGGGAGGGGAGGGTGTAAGGCTACACGAGGATGAGGCATAAGGCCTTAGGCAAACTTTAAATAATAGCTGGGGAGGGGTAGGGCTTGCGTAAGAGAAAAAAGGGCAGAAATAATCACCAGAAGGGGTATTTATATAACGCACTCCACCCCACAGATGAAAGTTAGTGCTCATACGAGGAGAACTTTCGCTTTGCGAGATGGCGGCTCTCACTCCAAAACTCGACGCAATCTTCAAGTAAGTTTTAAACTCTTTTAGTGTTCAAAATCAATAGGATAAGAATTATTGTTTTGCTTGTTCGTTTTCCAATACGTTATGGAAATTTGTTTTATTTTCCTACAGGTACGTGGACAAACATCAGGTTAGCTCATCAGATTTCCTGTTATTATAAAATTCTAATTTATTAGGCTATTTAAGCTAAAGATTTTAAGGTAGTTTATCATTGTAGATCTTCAAGCCACGAAGTTAGAAGTCATATTTTGTTGTCTGTTAGTTATCATAAAATTTGGGCCAAATTATTACAAACTTTAAAGATCGACTACTTTATAGACCCTTTTCATAATGGCGCCCGACAAATTATTATTTTATTTTTATGATAATGAGCCCTACTAGCCTCGTCAGCATGTGCAAAATTCAATAGAATTTTTTCATTAAAGTGAGGTTAGTAGGGCTAATTAACACATATACAAAAGAATAATTAAAATCGTCCGCCATTATGAAAAAGGTCTATTGAAGGGTTGAAAGCGAAAGTTGCTGTCTGTGAACGTGCTTTGTTAATTTTTCGAAAACGAAGCGCACAACAGCAAAAATACAGGGCAATGTTCTTTGACAAAAACGGAGTCCACATGTCAAAATTCAGCCAATTCTAAGCAATTCTAAATGAAATTTCGAGGCTAAATCGTCACATACGATAGTTTCCGGGCCATTCAGCCCTTCATATATATTGTCGCATGATAATTACGGCCTTGCATATAAAGTTAAAGCCCTGGTCAAACGGCGCATGATAGTCGATGATAGTTGATTCTCTCCAAACTATCATCAACTATCACCAACTATCATTCACATGGTCAAACGGCGCATGATAGTCGATGATAGTTGATGATAGTTCACCGGCAGTCGCGCGAGCAAAGGTCACGCGAGCAGCTAGTTCCAGGCTCTTTCCACGTAAAATGTGAGCACTAAAATGGCTTCGCGAGAGACAAACTTGTAGAAGTATGAATTTATCGCGACGAAAGAGGGCGGTAGCTTGCTTAATAGTAATCGATTTGTTGGAGGGATGCGGTGTCTCTACTAATTCTTGCGAGTTGACACTTTCTTCAGAAGATATCTTCTCTATGTTATCTTGGTCTTCAATATTTTCGTTGTCATGATTATCATCTTGGATATAAACAAGTATTTCTGAAGCTGCAGCTGAGCCTCGCGAGGAACTTTTGGCGGCCATTTTAAACAAGCTGCTGATTTTCGGGGAAAACAGCCGACCAAAAACTATCATGAACTATCATACGTGTGGTCAAACGAGAAAAACTATCATCGACTATCATGAAGAATTTGAACAAGCTCATAATGAATGATAGTTGATGATAGTCGATGATAGTGCATGATCGTTGGTGGTCAAACGGAAGCGCACGCTTCAACTATCATCGACTATCATCAACTATCATCGACTATCATGCGCCGTTTGACCAGGGCTTAAGGCTGATGTGGCTTGTAAACAGCCAAGTTTTGAGGGTCTCATGTTCTTACTTTTTTTCCAATGAGGCTGTCATTTCTTGCATGTCCTTTTGAAGGTGTAAAGAAAAATGGGGAGAGAAAAATAAGCTGCACTACATGGTTAAGGGAGGGTGGGGCTTCAACGAAACACTGATCCCCCGTTTACTGATCCCCTACTGATCCCCCTACTGTCAGATCCCCTCTAAAATTCACTGGAAAAAGTAAAACAACAATTGAAAATAAAAAATAATTTGAAGCTGAATCAAGTTCATGGATAAATTCTCACTGGCTAACCTCAGAGTTCAAAGATCGTGGAAACTTGGACCTAGTTTCTGACTCGTTTCACAGTCATTACAAGTGCTCCAGTTCTCTTCTGCGATAAACAAGCTCAAAATAAATTGAAGCATCAAGTATGTTCACCGTGTCTGCGAAAAGCGACGACAAGGGTAACACGAAGACAGACAGAAACAAAAACAGATCAACGATAAAAACATACACTGAGCGACATTGCAACCGGATGTTGATTGGAGCTGATTGGCATTATTTTAACAGAATGACTTCCAGTTTGTGATGTTGCTCGCTTGACACGTGTGTTTATCTTTCAACCATTTTGAATTCGTTTCTTTCTTTTGTTGTTATGGCTTTTCGCAGACATGGAGAAAATACTTCAAATTCTGATTTATTTTTTGTTAGCATGTAATATGCCTAATGCTCAATTTTGACTGGATAAAATCAATCTTGGAAAATGTAAATGACTTCAAACACTCTTATTAGAAAAAACCTCACAGTGGAGTCAGTACATTCCTCATGTCAACTTTTTCCAAAATAATTTCTAGAAATGGCAGCAACAATATGAACTAATGTCACAGATGTTACGTAACATCCATGACATTTAGACGATTTTTTAAATTTCCTTAAATAACAATGTGATAGATTTTCAAGGCAATCCTGCTACAAAGCTAAATATCCAATAGAAACTTTCTCATAGAGACAAAACTCTGGTAAACTGTAACATTTTAGATATATCAGCAAAAAAAGTTCGTCATGGATGTTATGTCACGGATGTTACACTTCTTAGACTTGAGTACAAACAATTAAAACGGTTAAAAAAATGCAATATTAATGAAAAACAGTGTCTCATTCTGTGCACATTTACACCTAGTAGACATTTCATATATGAACAACATGGCTACCAATGGCCATATAAAGGTTCAATTACTCTGGCAATTCAAGACTTCAAGAGTTTTACCACTCTTTGATTCATGGGATTGTGTTTTTTTTTTGACAGTTCTTAAACCCTTTTATGTTTTCCAATGGCTTTAAAAAGTTTTTCCACTGCTTGCTGCTCTGGAATTTGAAATGGCCCACTAATGAAACTTGGAACTGTAACAGGACCAAAAAAGACGTTTGAGGGGTTCACACTATCCACATCGTCTCGTCTTGTCCAATGGTAGTTGGTTGCTCCTACTCTGTGCAGGAACTTGAATTGCACAAAACTGTCAGCTGAGTCCAAAACCCTGCCAAAGTAGTAGTTTTTGACATTAATCAACAGGATAGTATTCCCCTGGTTGAATGGGTGGTGGTGGAATTGGAGACAGCTTTTTCTCAGTGTCAGGAGTGAAGCTTGCTAAGAGATGGAATCATGGTAGTAAAATTCCTCAAAACAATTTACGGTGGATTGGGTAATTGATGAATTACCAATGTACCATTTGGCTGCTGAGGCTTACGTGATAAGGCAAGCCCACTTGATTTTGCAATCTTTTGGATGAATGCTTTCCTTTACCTTGGGCTGTATGCAAGATGGGGTGAAACCTTGTGCACTGCCTTACCAAAGCTTGGGAGTCTTGTCAGCATCTCGATTCCACATTATTGTTATCAGCAGTTTGTAAGGTAGCCATCTTCTTCTTTAGCCTGTGTAATCTCTCTCTTTATCTCTACATTTCATTCTCTGGCTTTCAGTTTTCCTTGGACTAAGAACTTTCTTTCTACTTGCCCTTTCTAAACTTTGTCTTTCTCTTTGTAAGCTGCATACTTCTCTGCATTGGCTTGAATTTTGTCCCAGTAACATTTCTTTCTTTCTGCTCCAGCTTATAAAGGGAATATTTACAACTTTTTTTATGTGAAGAGACTTATGATCAACATACATACATATGTTCTAGCAAAGGAACTTTGAAATCTAGTCAGCAGATGCTTGTAGGAGACAGGCTCAGGTATTGAGGCTCACAACTGAAGAGTGCTGAGAAATCAATAAATATTTGATGTAAAAATCATGTAATATCCCCAAAACACTCCGAATACATGTTTTTCATGGGTTTGACATGAAATGGCAATTAATTAAGAAAATGATGACATAAAATTATTCAATTCACTTTAAATTGCCAAGTAACATTTTATAGGGCAAAAAGACTTTTATCTACACTTGAAAATAGTCTATTTATTCACACAGTGTAACTCCGTGACATTGATTGTAATGTCCGTGACAATAAAATTTTGTCAAGTATTCTTGAAAAATTGTTAATTGTTGTGAAAGTGATTTCAACATTTTCAGTTAACATAATGACCAAACTGCAGATATTTAGAGCAGGCATTGTAAAACACTTTGATAGTTCACAGGAAATTTCACTTAATGTTGATGCACTGGATTTTCATGGATGCTACATAAAAAACAACCACATTGCCAATGTGGTTGTTTTTTATGTAGCATCTGTGACAATGTGTTTTTTCCTAATAATTCTCTGAAAAGAGAGCACAAAAGAAAAACTGAATCACACAATAAAACATGTCAGTATGCAGAAATATGTTTATCAAAGTTAAGCTTTAAAATTGGTCAGTGTGGTGGTCAAAAGTTAAAAATTGTGTCTGGATATAACGTCTGTGACAGTGGAATTGCCCCTGGATATTTTTTTGTAACTACTGTGATGTAACATACACATATAGATAGTGATGACACTAATAGTAATATCACAGTCTTCCTTCATAAAGAATAATTCTGAGTTGCCAATGGGAATTGAATCCATGTCCTTCCAGATTACCGTTTGGAATGCTCTGACCAGTGAGCTATAGATGGGAGACTGGAGTGGTGGGCAAGGACATTTTTTTAGTTTGGGTCAACTGTCAGCAAGGACATTTTTATAGTTTGGGTCAACTGTCATGGGACCCACAAACATTTAAAAAGCACCACTAGATACAAACTAGCCTGTATAGCAAGCAATGCTGTTTAAACGGGGTTTTCCACATTCTGGCTACGCGAAAATTGGGATGATACATGTAGCTCTCACCCCAATTTTTGCGTGGCCAGAAAGTAGTAAAATCTGTTGGCATGGAAAATCTGTTTGAACTGGAACGCTTTCTACGCAGGCTAGATACAAGCCTCATCCTCTTACCAAACCCCTAAACAACCCAGTTACCACTGAAATTTCAATTTATCAAATCAAAAGTACAGACAGGTAACTTTGATTCCTAAGGGAGTGGATCATGTAATCTATTGTCAAGAAATGAGCTCATTTATATAAAAGAGAAACAACAAACTGTTTCCTCTAGCTATTCATTCTATCCTTTTTGTTTTCATTTGTAATGATGTTATTTGTGGTATGGCAAATTAAATAAATCTCTTTTTTTCTTTTAGGATCTTTATGTGAAAAGGCTCAGTGATGCTGTTGCTATTATGAGTGTTTCAGCCTGGACAGAAAAAAAATACAGAGATGAAATTGTCAAGATGGTCAATCATGTGAAGGATGTAAGTCACACACTAATTAGCTAGCCCACACGTGCTGATTCTGATATGCTGGCAGTTGCACATGTTGTTGTTTCAATGTGGCTGAATTCATGTAATTTAGGCTAAGTTAAACTCGAGCCAATGCAGTCAGCGGCAGTTCGCGGTGGGCATGCGCGCTGAGCTTTATATGTGGGGGATTTGCAGGGGTGCTCATGTTTCTTTGCATTCTAATGCTATGATTTGGGCGTTGTTGGCTTTGCTCTCATACAAGTTCTGTGCTTTTGCGTTCCCATTCCTCCCACCCCTGTGTGGTTTTGTGACTGGTAAGTATCTGGGTAGGTAAGTATCTCCACTGTTTCGTCAGTGTGACGGTGCCGGGTGGTTGCCGCTCTCAGGGTTGCCACGGATACCTGTATGCTCGGCTTGCATCATGCGTGGCTCCACCTATCCCTTTGGCACCTTCCCCAAGCTCTCATCTTTGGTGATGAATTTAATTTTAATTTTTCCAAACCCATTTAATTTTGATTCATTTTCTTAATGGCTCTGATTCATTACCATAATCTGAGAATAAAATAATAAAAAAACTTAATTGTAGTGTCAATGTATTTAGCTACAAGTTAGCTAATTGGGGATACCTAGCTAAACTAAAAGTACATTAGTAGTAATAGATGAGGCAGTTGAATACCACCTCCGTGCAGCACCCCTCCTCGCTTCGCTCATCAGGGAATGCTGCGCTCCGGTTGTATTCAACTGCCTCACCTATTACTACTCAAAGGGAAAGCGCAGAGCAAGACAACACAAAACAAAACACAAACAAAAGAAACAAAGCAAAAATCGAAATGGCCAGGCACTGCGGGTACCCCTTTTAGGGAGAGGGGTATGTGGAAAGGATTGATGGACAGCAAGCGGCTGGTGCCTGCAGCTCGTAAAAAACAACCACCAGTGGCGGCCCCTCGGCAATTAATTTTGCAAGAAAATTTTTCACCCCAATATAGTCGGGCTATGGCAGTCGCATCACAGCAAGACATTTTGAGGGAGTTGGATCCCCTGTATCCCCCTGTGAGACCCGACCCCCAAACAAGCAATCAAACAATGCTTGCAACATTATTTGGGGATCCTGAGCTTGAAGGGGTGGAAACCCAAAGTGGTCGTTGGTTTACCTGATGGGGGGTTACTACTGATCTCAACAGAGACAGAACACAAACTTTCATGAACAAAATTGAGTTGGCTGTCAACACCTCCTTTTACACTTGGTATGCTTATTTGTATTGGCTGAGGATCATTAATGATGGTACTTTGATGTTGTTTTGTAACAATCGTCGAGAGGATTCACGGTGGGTCAACCGTCTTGCCGATGTGGAAGGTTGGCTGCGAGAAAAAGAGGAAGAGCGTTTGTCAAAAGAACGAGTTAAAAAGCCAACCACAAAGTGGGTTTTTGAGGCACATTCTGATATTTTCATGAAAGTCATAAACACCTGTCAACCACTGTTGGGAACAGGACCTCTGCCGGATTGGTTGCGTGATCTGGCATGTAGGCATCACGGACCAAAGGTTTGTTTGGATACATATCAAGATAACCTTTGTCTTTGGAGATGTATTGCAGTCCATCAAGGAGCCAGACCTGACAGAAGCACAAAAAAGGCATGTGAATTGGCGCAGAGTTTTTATCAACTTGAAACCGTTCTGCAAGATTGCCCAAAAACTTCACTTGATGAGCTGGATTAAGTCAAACAACACTTCAACCATGATAAACCCTTTTCTGAATGGTTGGGGATTCGCGTTAATGAACCCGAGAAAAAGGGGGAAGAAATAAATTGGCTCCTCCTTCGAAACCCCTGTTCAAAACTCATAAACGTCCTCACAATTGGTGTCTTTGAGGGGCACGCGTTTGTGGTGAAGAAAAAAATTGAACGTTTGGGACAAAACAGTTACTATATTTGCCCAAACTGCTGCGCAAGATCCACAGAAGCATGGAATTTACAACGACACATGGCAACTTGTTCTCGAGGGGAAACCGTGGTGGAATGTCCCAACCAAAAAATTGAAAAACCACAAACAGAGTTCGAGAAGGCCTTCTTCCCAAATCAACAGCCTCACCAGAAGCAATCTGCTGGTTGGAACAACAATCTCGTAAACGAGGAATTCATATTCATCATGCTCAATGTGGACACGGGGGTGAGCCTTGGATTTTGGGTCACCCAGTTGATGGGCTTCACTTTGAAACCAAAACGGTTTTCCAATATCACGGGTGTTATTGGCATGGTTACCCCCGCTGTTTTCCCAATCGTGACACAAAAGTCACAAATGCAGGGAAAGCTCAAGAAGAGCTTTACCAAACAACCCTTGAACGCACACAAAAACTTTGTGAAGTGGGTTTTCATGTGGTTGAAACCTGGTCATGCCAACTCAGGCAAATACAGGAGGCATTACCCCCAGTTTTCACGAGAACATTTCCACATGCAGTCATCTTCGATTTCGAGGCCTATGGAGATAAATCAAAGAGGAAGGACCCAACACCCACACTCCACATTCAAAATGTTCACAGACCAATCTGTTTCTCAGTGGGCGACACACTTGAGCGTGAACCGACACATATTTGCGACAAAGACCCCAAAGAATTGATTCGAAAGTTTGTGGAGGAGATTGCATGAAGTTGAAAAAGAATCAGGGAGGAAGTTAAAAGGGTTTTCATGCCAGACATTTTCCACTTGCTGCCCAAAGACCAACGAGCCAAATCGCTGGGTGGTGCAATGCAGTACCTGTGCTTGGTTTCAACTCTGGTCGTTACGATTTGAATCTTGTGAAACAGCATTTAGCGAATTATCTTGCTGAAATGACAAAAAAGGTGAGAGTAGCCAAGGATGCAAACAAACTGATGTTTCTGCTCTTGCCAGAGTTTCGTTTTCTTGACATAATCAACTATTTGGGACCAGGAACCAGCTACGACAAGTGGGTGAAGGCTTATGGTTGTGAGACTGTGAAGTCGTGGTTTCCATATGAGTGGTTTGACAGCCCAGACAAGCTTGATTATCCAGGTTTGCCAGACCACCCCGAGTGGTATTCATCGTTAAAAGGAGAGTGGGTGTTGACCCCAGAGGAATGGAAAGGTTGTGTACGTTTGTTTCAGGAAAAGGGAATGAAGACCTTTGCAGACTGGTTGCATTACTACAACAATCTGGATGTTGCGCCCGGGCTCGAAGCGTTGGACTAAATGCGAGCCTTCAACACCAAAAAAGGAATTGACATTTTGAAAGATGCTGTCAGCATATCCCCGGAGTCAGTTTGCACTATTTACTTTGCGGTTCAGTTGAGCGAGGGGCGGAACTGTGGAGCCCCTGCAAAGAGGCTTATGAAATGTTGAAAGGAGCAGTGGTTGGAGGGCCGAGTCTCGTGTTCACCCATCACCATGAAGTTGGTGAAACAAGTCTGCGTTCCCATCAAGTTGAAAATCCTGAACCTTGCCAAAAAAATCTTGGGTTATGATGCCAACGCTTTGTATTTGTCAACAATGTTGCAGGATATGCCCTGTGGACAAGATCAGATCATCCACGTTCCTGAAGAGCAGAAGGTCAAAGCAGCTTCCAAGTTGGTGAAAAACCTGAACGAGGGGAAATGGTTTGGTTTTGCAGAAGTTAACCTGAGGGCTCCAGACCCGCTGATACCCAAGTTCGAGGAGATGTGTCCATTCTTCATCAACAAACAGGTGCTGGCAGAAGCAGTGCCAGACCACATGATGGCATACTTGCAGTGCAGCGGCAGAAACCGTGGGGATGGGAGAACGTTGGTGGGAGCACTGTCTGCAGAAAAAGTGTTGGTTTACGCCACACTTCTCCGTTGGTACATTGACCATGGTGTTAAGATCACAGCAGTTCACAGAACATAAACTATCAACCAAAGAAGATTTTCACATGGTTCGTGGAGCAGGTTACTGAGGTCCCCGAACAGGGGATGCGGACAAGAGCAAAGCTCTGTTGGCAGATGTGTTCAAACTCTTGGGAAACAGCGCATATGGAAAGGCCATCGAAGCCTTGGAGTGACAAACAAATGTCGTTGACACAAAAGACGAAAAGGTTGTCGACAGGGCGTTGCGAAGCTCCTTATTCTCCGATCTCGATGAAATTGGGGAGGCGTATGAGCTGGAAAGCCAGAAACCAAAAATTACAATTCGAAGGCCATTCCAGGTTGGAGAATTTTGAACTTGTTTGTCAAAGTTGCCAAAGGGTTGAGGAGCTCGCCACCCCAACCAAAGCCAGGGAGGAGGTGGGGTGGACAGCCAACCCTGTTTCATGAACCCACCTTCGCAAAATTCTCGAGAAACAAGGAATATTCGACATGGTCAACACCATTTCAGATGGCGGGTGAGAACTCTGCATCCTATCTTGGTGGAACTTTTTGGGGAGCCTCATTCGCAATTTCAGGGAGTTTTTCTTTCCCAAGTCGGTGAATTACATTTGCTTTCTGCACGATTACTTTCAAGCAGTTCCAGAAGGAGTTTGGCCATGCAAAAAAGAAATTCTCTTGTGCATCTTTCCTGTTGCCGAAAAAAAATACACCCAGCAACACGACGCCGGGCAAAAGAAAGGTTCGATGCATGGTGGTGGGACTTGACTCGAGAAACATGATTGTGGTAATTCACACCACGTTTATTCCGCGACGAAGCATTTGGCGTATTTCGCCTGGACTTTTTCAGGGATTCCATGCAGTGGTCGCTGACGAAGTCATCAACCATTTTTAGCTTGTCACAAAACGTTTTTTCATCGAAAGCCTCACCCGTGAGGTGGAAGCGGATCGTATCCAGAATTTTTTTGTACTCGACCCTGCGAAGTCGGCCTTCTCCGCTTTTTTGTCGTATTTTTTAAAGCTTGCCACACCTTTAATGACAAGTCTGAAAGATGTCAAAGTGGCAAACACATACAGGTTCAAGGTAATACCTCCTGCAAATGCAGACGTGATGATGGCCTTACCTGCCACGACATTGCAAATCAGATTTTTTCTTTGAAAGGAGCGGAACAGCTTGTCATAGCCCCAATGTTTCTTGTGGTAAAAAGCGTAAAGCTTCTTCAACATCTCGATGGTGTCTCTTGAAGGGCCGGGTCGATGTGGTTGAAGTCGAAAACATTGATCTTGGGTTGGCTGCCAACCATGTTATATTGAAGGGTGGAATTTTTATCAATCAAGTGACAGTGAATACAAGCAAGAGAGATAATTCGAAAGGGTTTCCATTTGGGTGAGAATAATTAATATAAAAATAACCCTCATACAATTTCTGGTTGACCACCACAGGGGTTACACGTGAGCTGTTTGTTATTGTGTGTCTTAATCGAAAACCCCATCCCAAATTATTCTGCCATGTATTGACAAACTCCAAAGTTCCAGCAGGCTCGTTGTGTGTAATGTAAAATTTTTGAAAACAAAAATTGTGCAAAACAACAATGCATGGTTTTGCTTCCATTTATCTAGACACTTTTCAAAACATTTGCATTATGGTTTGCTATTTCTTCATAAAAAGCGTGTTGAAAGAAAGGTTGTCCAAGAATTTTGAAACCATTCAAATTCAAATCACCACCCAACTTTGGTTGGTGAATCACACGTCCATTCACATTCAACGCATTTTGCATCATCAGACCGTTGACGCTCGAGCTGAATAATGGGTGATCATTGTTGTAAACCCAGTGGTCATTCAAATTCAAATTTCCACCCAATTTTGGTTCAAGAATGAAATAACTGTTCATGTTCAAGTCATTCATCATTGTCATCTGCCCGTTTGTTCCACCAAACAATGCTGCATTTTTATCGATGACATATTTTCCATTTAAATTTAAATCCCCACCCAGTTTCGGTTGATAAAGAGCATGTCCACCAAGGACCAGATCTGTCTCCATTGTCATACCGAAAGGGTCCACCCTGAACATTTTGTTTGGGCCACTTTTCATTTTTTTGGAATTCAAATCCAAGTCGGTCCCCAGTTTTGGTCACAAGAGAAGCTTCCCATTCATGTCCAAAGGGGCTTGCAAGGTCATCATTCCTTTGTTGACAGTCCATACCAAGTCAAAAACACTCGAGTTCATGGTGGAAACGTAGCCAGAAACCCCATAAACAACCAGGTGGCCCGTGGTTGAACCCGTCGTCTTGCCGTGCAGGTCCAAATAAATGTAGTTGGGGGTGCTGTTGCTCCACCGGTGGAACTGAATGAGGATTTTTGTGTATGGCGGGTTGGCGCCGCTGAAGGTTCGCGCGGTTTGGTTTGTGATGGAAATGACAGTGGCCCTTGCCCTGGCAGACACATTTGTCATTTCTGGTGGAAAGTACTCAACCACGAGCGTGTAATACCCCAAAGCAAGAGGATTGAGGTTGAAGCTGATCTGCGAGCGATAATCATTGCTACCCGCGTCTTTGATGAGGGTGAACTGATAGGCATTTTTGTTGACCCCGTGTGGGGAGGCGGTGAAGTTGACAATCCCATGAACCTGAATGTTGTTTTCGGATGAGGAATCATCCGAATCATCCATGAAGTAGCTGAATGGGTTTTTTCACCCACCCGACAGGGAAAGGTGCGAGTGATCCACATAATCCTTCGTTGGCGTGTCCGTTTCGTCGACCAGCTTTTCGAGAGCGGTGATTTTGTGGCTCCCCATGCTGAGATTGCCTGTCATTGCTCAGCTGCCATCCTTTTTCAGGAAGTCATCCACAGAATGGTCCACATATTTTTTTGTCGCCGTGTCATCGAGGGTGGTTGGGTCTTGCAAAGAGGTTATCCTTTGCAAACCCATGTCCAGGGCTCCATACATTGGTTCTGTTCCGTCTCTTCGGAGGAAATACTCATCAACATAGAGTTTGGTCGCTGCGTCCTCCACGATTGAGTTGTTATTCATGTTCAAATCTTGTTGTGCAATTGCGTCAAATTTGGTTTGCAAACCCTTGTCCACATATTTTTTGTTGACGGCAGTGCCAACAGGTGTGCTGGAATCAGCATCCTTCAAATTGATGATGGCGTTTCCATCCATATTCAAATCATCCCACACTGGGTTGGACCCATTGCGTTTCAAACACCCTGCGATTTCCGAATCAAGAAGGCTTTTGTTCACAGCATCGAGGGTGTCCTTGGTGTAACCTATGTTGGTGATGAGGTTTTCTCCCATGTCCAGGTTGCCGGTCATTGGTGTGCTCCTGTCGGGTTTCAGAAAAGCACCCGTCGCACTTGTGGGGCCTTGTGGCCCTTGCAACCCCTGCAGGCCCTGTGGGCCTCTGAGCCCTTGAATGCCGCGCGGGCCTTCAGCCCCGTGGGGGCCAGCATCACCTTTGTCACCTTTGTCGCATTTGTTGCCTTTGTCCCCTTTGGGTCCAACATTCCCACGGTCACCTTTCAGCCCTTGTGGACCTGTTGGTCCTCGTGCGCCCGCTGGACCTGGCGGGCCTTCTTCACCATGAGGGCCCTGCGGCCCCTGCGCGCTGAGCGCCTCATGGTCCGGCATTCCCCTTTTCTCCACGCAAACCTTGTGGCCCAGGGGGGCCAGCAGGACTGCCTTGGCTGCGGGCTGGCCTGGTATACGATGAATTTGCCAAACAAGTGGATGAAGTTTTTCGACCAGTGCGCCGGCTGGTTTCGCGTCAAACACAAAGGGACGGGTGTGGTCTGTGACACCCTCATGGACATTGGCAAACGTCTCAAAAGAGAAGCAGTGCGGGTTGTGAAAAAAACCGCTAAGCCACCTTCAACCAAGGAAACAACCGCTGTGGTGACTGAGAAGGGGGGCAGGAAAATCAGACAGTTGTTGCGGAAATGCCGCAGGCCCACGGCCCCACCCCGATCAGATGCAATGCTCAAACTGAGTCAAATTTTGGCAAACCTACTTTGAAATTCCTGCCTTGGAGCAGGAAAATTTTTTGTCTTTGTATATCGCGATGTTCAGGGTGCCACACTTGCTCGAGAAGGTTGATTACGAGCGAATCAATCTGGACACCCCCCTCACATTTCCAGCCAATGGGTAACGCAGGAGAAAACCAATCTGGTGTTCACGGTGAAAAACTGAGACGTCATCTACGACTGGTACAAGGCCTATATCCAGGTTGAGTTCCAATTTCAGGCCACTGCCGATGGGGCATTGATTGTGGTTGACATGCGGTCGGCCCCAGTCAAAGGCTCTTTCTCTCTCATCAGATCCATGAGGGTGTCATCCAGGGGGAAAGACCTGTACGAAGCCAACGGCATCCACAAAATAATTTTCATCAAAAACCTGCTGAAATATTCTGATGACTATGCCAAAAGTGTGGCCAAAGACGAGTTTTGGTATCTCGACACTGATGCCACAAATGTGACAACGGACGCAGCAACCAACCTCAGCATCAGAGCCCACGTGCTTCTTTCCCAGGGTTACCCCATCAAAACAGGGATTCCACTCAACTGCTTTTCGTTCTTTGAGGACCTGGAAGACAAGCTCTTGCCCCCGATGCAACTCACGTTCACCATCAAGCTGCAGAGTGACAACAAAATAATTTTTCAACACGGCGCCACTGCGCGCCGAATTGTTGTCCGAAGATTTGAGTTGTGGCTCCCCAAACTGCGGATGAAGCCTGCGGGCCAAAAGCTTGTCAATGAAACCTTCCTGAAACTGACCCAGTGGCGCTACTTGAAAGAAATGTTGGTCCCCAGCCCAGACAAAAGAGATGCGGAAGGGGAATGGACGATTTCCTCCGGCGTGTCAAACGCCAAACACGTCTTCGTCTTCATTCAAAAAATGGAGTCGTTGAACAACATCCAAGCGAACCCCTACTTCTTTGACACCTTTGCCCTCGATGGGGGGAGGGTGGCGAAGTTGGCCACATGCCACCTCAAGTACAGCAGCACCTTTTACCCCGAGGTGGAATATGAAGGAGAAGACCAACGACGGATCCGCCAGGATTTGATTGAGTACAGCTACAGACAAAATGATTACAGCACCGGAACCCAAGTGAAGGCGGCCAACTACTCAATGCTTTATCCGATCGTTTACTTTGATCTACGGGCAGCCCCACCAAGTACCGGTATGTCAAGGGTTGAGAAAAAGCTGGTTTTGACCTACCGGCTGAATCAAGCCGCCACAGCAGATTACAGAATGTTTGCCGCCATTTTGTACGAGAAAGAGTTCGTCATAAACCAGGTTGGAAACGAGTTGGTTGTTGTTTGAATTGTTCTCCGCCTCTGCAAAATTTCTTTTCTCTGATATAAGATGGCAACGGTGTATCACCCCTTCAAAATCGGGCTGACCGTGGGTCAAAAAGACAGTCTTCGCCAGGCAGTTCTCAGAAAAGGCGCCGTGACTTTGCGCATCAAACCGGAACAAATTGGGCACGGTGACGATCTTTTGCTGACCTCCACTCAAATCAACTGGATGCGAAAAGTGGCGAGTGAAGGAAAAGGCGCTGATCTGAAAACCAGCAAACACAAATCTGCAAAATTGCCGCGCAAAGTGGCGCAACCTTTTCTCCACCACGCTCAGTCTGGCCCGGCCCTTGCCGCCAAGGCTTTGGCAACTGCGGGACTCAGCTTTGGTGCAGAAAAGTTGTTGAAAAATCTTTTTTTGGCCCCCAGGAGGTGCAGCTCTTCAAACTCATGCAAATGCTGTCCCCCGACCAGAAAAAGACAATTGAAAAGTATCTTGTCGG
>JAEMWC010000135.1:880000-907500 GCA_016490735.1 Pachyseris speciosa | reverse complement strand
TGAGCAACGGATGGTTGTGTTGGCTGTTCTGCAGCGGTAGCCATTGGTACCCATGGTACCCATGCCCACTTTTGTTCAATATGGTGTCAAAACAATTTATTTACAATCATTCAATTCGGCCCACAATACCCAATTTCAGTTGATTTATCCAATCTTTTCGTTTGTAAAAGCTTGAAGAAAAAAAGCTTAAGAAGTTGATTGAGTTTTTCAAAGAAAGTATTTCTTTTTGGTCGCGGTCAAGCTGATCAAATCGATCAAATATTTCTCTCAAAGTTGGCATGTAATCACACAAAGTCTCATGGTTTTGCAAAAAACTTTGTAATAAAAAACACGGTGTGGGCTTTGTTGTGGATTGTCTTGATCATCATCTTTGAACCCCTTGACAAAAAGATATTAGGGATCAATTCTTTGCAAAAGAAGCTCTTTCACTGTTTCATAAAATTTGGGGTTAATTCCATAATGTGGAAAAAGTTTCGACATTTCCACAAAATTGCAATAAAAACGCTGCGAAAGCGATTCACCATTCGGAAGCAATGGTGGATCTCTCCGGCTTTCAGAACTGTTTATGGGGTCCATAATTTCCACATCGCCCATCTCTCTAATAGGGTATCTCTATTCCAAACAAGGTTTGTGTTCTTGTTGAAATATTGCATCAACAGCTTTGGATCCGTTAACAAATATGTCATCCAAAAACACATTAAATCCCAACAAATGTTGTTTGAGGGCGCTTTTCAAGGCGCTCAAATATATTTGGTCGATAACCTGATTCTGCAGGCTTTGAATGTAATGCATTATATGGATCATAACCCTTCATAACCATTCTCCATATTCTGTCTATTTGCGCGCTCAACGAAAAGGAATAATCTTTTGATTCCTGTTGATAATAATGTTGTTCTGAAATTTTCACCCCCAATGTGCCCGCAAAAGATGAGTTGGGAACATAACTTACACCTTCCAACAATATTCAATGCCATTGGACATACCCTCCACCGCCCTCTCTCTAAAAGGCTGACCCACGGTGCCTGGCCATTTCGATTTTTGCTTTGTTTCTTTCGTTTGTGTTTTTTTGTGTTGTCTTGCTCTGCGCTTTCCCTTTGAGTAGTAATAGGTGAGGCAGTTGAATTAATACAACCGGAGCGCAGCATTCCCCGAAGAGTGAAGTGAGGAAGGGTGCTGCACAGGGTGGTATTCAACTGCCTCACCTCTTACCACTACATTGTACCACTATACAATTAAGCTAATTAAAAGTAAAAGTAAAACTATACAAAACATCCAATCATACAAATTAAAAGTGATCTGATCAATATTCATGAGTTACAAAGAGTTTGGATACGCAGCTTGGAACAAACTTATCTAAACTACAATATACATTCACTTGTGTGCAGAGAGTGTGTGCAGCCCTGTCAAATTGTTTTAATTTTTAATTAGTAGTGGGCAGCATAGCTGGAGTAGTAGGCAGCAAATGCTAGTGAATCTTGCCTGCTAGAGAACTCCCAGTGAGGTCCAAGCATATTGAAATAAACTCTGTGTGCATGGGCAAATAATTTACAGCATAGGCAGCAAATTTTCCGGCTGCTGGTGTATTTTCACAGGGCTATGTGTGGTGTATTGTTTGCTTGAATTTTCAGGGTATATTGTTATTCAAGAAATTACTCTCTCACTGTGCATGTTGTAAGCTACAGAGTGAAAATTACAGTTTTTCCATGATTATTGTTTCAGTAACTACTTTTGTCACATTAATGCTGTGTTTACACTTGAGCATTAACAGAGGTAAATATTATTTTACTGACTAAACCTTGGTACATTTCTACCGTGTTTATACTGGCTCAAATAATGGAAGTAAACCTGTCATCAATTATGATAACGGTCAAATCGAATTGGCAGCAAATTCTAATAAAATCCCTGCATAAAATGCCCACATTTATGAGAAGCTGTGGCTCCTGTAGTCCTTGTGTTTTATTTTCTTGTTCTTGAACAAACTCAGCAAATCAGGTATCAAGATTTCAGTGGCTCTTATGTTTGCAGCACCTCAAGAAGTTGAGGCGAAACCGATTGATTTTGCTTCAAATTGGTCATGGCAGAGAAACCATGCAATTGCTAGTTTGAAACCCTTATCACGGAAATTTTGCTGAAGATTGGTGGAAGGAGAACTTCAGAATATTGAGACATACGTTCAATTACATCGTCAAAGTGGTTGATCCGGATTTGCCATGACTCGTAGGTTGATCAAAAGCAAACATGAAAATGAAGTCGAGAAAATGTGATCAAATGAGACTGACATGATCTTGACACCATGGGATGTGAAATATCATGCGACCGCAAGTGGATATATCTGTCATCTCAACCTTGGTTACTGACTTAAGCCATGCCTGATCACAGGGTTAATTGAACTTTTGCCTTGGTTAACTTTCTATTATCTTGGGCAGCGTTTACCATGGTACACTGTATCAGTTGGCATTAATACACACGCAAAATATTTACCTAGGTAAGTAAACTCCAATACCTCGGTAAAACGCTCAAGTCTAAACACGGGGTAAGATATGACTGGGCAGGGTGCTACCATTTGTAAACTGGTAACAGCATATTATTCAACACTTAGCAACAATAATTTATTTATGGAGACCCGCCTTCATACAGAAATTAGAAGAGTCTGGAAAAACTCCATGTCACACATCACTTGTCCATCACAACCAAAATTTGGATTAAAATTTTTGATGGTAAATTATTTCAAACAGGAAATAGTGCGACTTGGAGGAGAGGTTGAGCTGGTGGACCTTGGACCCCAAGGAGGTGTTGACTTGCAGCTGCCACCTGCTCTTTTGGGAACACTTGGAAAAGATCCAGCTAAGAAAACAGTAAGGAATGCTAATTAGGTTCTTGGTTAGACTGTTCAGGAAATTGTGGCGCCTTTGCCTAGAAAAGAATGCTTCTTTTCCTTACTTGGTCTGCATAAGACTGTGAATAAATTGCCTTCAGCAAAAAATGATAAAAATTGGTGACTTTTTAAATCTTATTTTCTGCAGTTGTGCATCTATGGACATCTTGATGTTCAACCAGCAAAACTGGTAAGTAGTCAATTTTGTGCCAGTCAGTCAACCATTTTTCAGACTGTGCATCAGTTTGAAAAACAGTTGACAGCTAGTCAGTCTTCCAGTCAGTTAGTCAGACAGTCAACAATCAGTCAGTCAGTTTTAAGCCATTCTTATCTAACACTGCCAACTTACAGAGCTAATGGACACCGAAGAAAGATGGCACCGTTTTCGTTAGCCGCTGGCGCTATTTGTATTCTACAACAACAAACAGAGCGGTGAAAATTGCTCACCTTGTATATCAGTATCAATCAGTCTGCTTCATTTAAATCTACATTAGTAACTTGCAAAATCCTTTTCAGGACTGTTCGCAACTTTCCTTCACTAAATACCAGAAACGCTGCTTCCACGGATAAACCCCAACAAAAATGGCCAGAAAATCACTCCTTTCATCCGATCCTTTTGGGTTGCATATTAATAACGTCCTGGCAAAATCCAAGAGCCATTTCCGCACTTTTTGCCCTGAAAGTAAGACACTCCAACTTCAATTTGACTGCTTTTAGTTTAACCAACCACAGTAGTTCAAACAGTTATACAATCAATTGAATTCAATCACTATTGTAACACGAGATGGTCACAAAATTGCAACAACATTACAACACACATGTTGTCTCAAATGTCCCAAGGGACTTGAAGGTCATGTTCCAACTCCGCGCTTCAAGTCACCATGAGTAAATCGGAATCTACTATCTTCTCTTCATCCAAAAGACTAGTTTTTGCGGATGAAAAGGACCTCTTGTGCTTTTGATCGTGTAAGCTTCAGTGGTTTCTCAACATTGTGGAGTGTGCTTCTTGGCTTATCTTTTATCTAGACAAACAACATGTGCATGTCAGAGAATGAAAATAATAATCCAAACATGAAGTTGCATTTATGTTGCGGTGGACTTACCCTCCTGATATTGAATGGGTGGAAAACTAACCCCTGGCGATGCTGCGGACTTTACTGAGCTAAATTACAAACTAAAGGAATCCATCTGCCGTATGTATTCATTTCCTGTGGCACTCCGATTCAACATACAAATGTACTGCGTAGAAATTGTTTCATTGATAACTACCGTATTTGTAACAAATTGGTCGTGCAGACGACGTGTGAACATCAAGAGCCCAGGCTTTGGAATCCAACATGTTGCAGATTTCTTACAGACTTAACAGATTATCTGCAGATCTGCTTTTGATCTATTTCTCGTCTGCAGCTCAAAATTGTTGCAGATGATCAAGGCACTAAGTCTGCACAGACTGAAAACAGACTCTGCAGACGATAAATTTTGCCAAAACAGATCAGATTATTTAATAAAAATTTAATATAATTACTGTAGGATGATGGATGGGACACAGAGCCTTTTAAGTTGATAGAAAAAGATGGCAAACTGTATGGAAGGGGATCTACTGATGATAAGGTAAAGAAACCTATTTGCCTCTTTGTATCTGTCAGTTTTCTAACAATGGCAATTATAATTATTCAATGGCGTGGGAAGGGGTGAAAAGCAAGAGAGTTACAAGTGGAATCCAACCTGATCACTTTTTTTACCTTGAACCTGTTGTTCTGGTCAGTTCTTAATTTATCAGCTCCCTCCACAGTATTTTGTTTTTGTCATAAAGCAGTTAAATGGCAGAGGCAGCTGCACTTTACATTGTATTTTTGACACTATTCATTCCCCACTAACTTAATTTTTTCCAGACCAATGAAATTCTGAATCTGGTTTTTTTATTACTAATTAGAATTAGTTTTAAGCTTACCCCCACCCCCCCCCCCCCCCAGCCCCCGTACATGTACATGTCCCCAATTTTTAGGTGAAAGGGTACTAACAATAAATTTAAATACCCGCTGTATAAATTAATGCAAATAATTTGTCTTATGAGTTAATTTAATTTAGTTTTAGTCAGACAAATTTTACCAGAGACCTGGCAGAGACACTGCAACCGCTTGTGGCAATTACAGTAGGTCCTTAACTGCATACCCTGCCCCCATGACCACATGCTGGTAGAGATCTGATAGACCAGCACACTGGGGACTACATCCCTTACCCTTTTTGAACAGTGTTCGAGACTGTTCTTTAACGTCCCACTGATTACGAACGAGGGTTATTGTCATAAGATGGGACTTGCAGCTTATTGTCCTTATCCAAGAAGACTAGAAAGTCTTCATGTAGTAACCCTTCCATCCATCTAGGTATTCTCACCTTGTGGTCCACATTCAAGCTTGTTCCCAGGGCTTTTCTCCGCCCTCCTCTCGGCGATGAAAAGCCCTGAGAATGAGGTTGGTCCACATTGCCAGATAGTGTTACTCCACAGAAACATTTCTCAGACTGTCTTTCCAAGCACATTAGTCATTGTGTTGTTCCAGCCCTACACTTGTTTGGAACACTCTCGTTAACTGGTTACCTTTGACCAGTTTTGTCTTCTTTACCTGTCATGTACTTTCAGGGTCCAGTGTTGGCATGGCTAAATGCTATTGAGTCATTCAAGGAGACTGGTAATGAGTTGCCAGTCAATCTAAGGGTAAGAGCTGCAATCATGAACAAAAGTGTTGGCACATTTCTGCAAAATAATCGCTTTCTATCAGCATCCTTCCATATTTGAAAAACACCTTTTTCTTGTCGACAGCCAGACCCCCCCTCCCCCTTTTCTGTGTTGAAATACGCTCTATGGTTACTGGCACGTGGCTACAACATTGTAAAGGTGGGAAGGGGTCGAAATGTGAGAGTTGGAGATAAGAAAACTCATGATTGTATAATCTGTTCATGTTGTCCTTCAGCAGCATGATTAAAATCTATGTATAGAATGTTCGATTGAGGCCTAAAACTGCTGTTTAAAAGTAAAAACTAAGATCCAAGCTTTCGCCGATCAACGGCATCATCAGGGATGAGAAAATATTCCGCGCGTGCTATATATATGCAAAGAAGGTGTAGCGTGAAATGTGTAAAAGATGTGACGTATGTATGCAAGCTATAGAAATAAACTGTGAGTAGAATAAAAGCTCTAATGATGGAGTGTCTCTAAACAAAGGATCTCTAAAAGCGCTAGGGATAAAATAGAATATTAAAAACATTAAAATAGAAGGTCTGCGAATTCAGTACATTCTTCTCGGGAATTGAGTGTGGGCTTGTACTTTCTAATGTAAAATGCTTCATAGAGGCGTAAATTAGCGGGGTCGTTTTCGCTCATGATTATCTTGACCTCAATGCCTTTGTAGTCTTCGTTCTGGCAGGAATGGATGTGTTTTTTAACAGAGGAGTTTGCGTTATTGATATGTTCTCTCACGCGATCATGGATGAAGCGTGTGGTGCTACCAATGTATTGTTGACCGCAGCTGTTACACGTGAGCTGGTATACAGCATTTCTTCGTAGACATAATCCGGTGTTAGAGATATGGCATTTGTCTCTTGTGCACTTGCGTTCCGTGGGGGTGTGGGATAGGGCTTGTCTGAGAGTGTGGGATTTGTGGGCAATGCGTACTGGAATGTTTTCTTTTCTGAAAATGTTAGTGATCCTGTGATTGAGTCGTTCAGAAATGTATGGGATCTTAAGATATGACCATTCTGTGCTGCTAGGTTGGGGGTCTCGTTGAGGATTTTGTGGGCGTTTTGTCTGCTCTATTCTGTCCTCTGGATAACCGTTGAGGCGAAGGATGTCATCGAATGTGTTTAGGTGTTGTTTGGCAGATGTATTTGAGGAGCATCTGTCCTTGATGCGTTTTCATGATTGTGTTTAACGGACAAGGGTTTTTTGAGGGGAGTGTCTCAACTATTGTTGGCCATGATTGTACACTAGCTGTATTAACTATGTGATCAGCATCTGGAAGAAATCTTGTCACAAACTGCTCTGATGGAAGTTATTTCCATAAGTTCAGTGCTCCCTGTCAAAATGTGCCGTCAGCCAGCAAATTTGCTGCCTACAGTCAATTATTTACCCCTTACTTCACACTTGGACTTCACTTATACTGGGAGTTCTTTAGCAGGCAAGGGTCACTCATCTGTCAGTCGCTGCCTACTACTCCGGCATTGTTGGCAGCCCTCTATGTAGTACAAAACATTTTGACAGGGCTGTAAGTTAAAGTTTAAGATAATTATAACATTGCGTTTTTGGCAAAAATAATATTAAGCTACATGTAATTCATGGAATTGTGGTCTTCAAATCACAAAATAAGATTAGTGCAGAAATTCTTTTCTGACATCATTTGATACCAGTCAGTATGCCAAATTTATCCAGTAAGTTAAGAGAGAGTTTAGATTTCAAGACAAAAAGCAACATAGGTATATACCGGTATGTTGTGGTTCAATTTTATCCTTGGTTCAATTTTGTATTTTCCTTTGTTCTTGTGTAAATGTACATGATAATGAGTATGAAAGAAAGGAAAATAAAAATTAAACCAAGGATAAAATTGAACCACAACATATATATGAAACCCAATTACTGATACACGACCGAAGTCAATTTAGCGGATGACAAAGGAGGATCCAATTACAGATACAGGCTTATTTCAATTAAATCCTGCTCAGGGATATCGATACAGAATTTAATTAATTGAAATAAGCCTGTATCCGTAATTGGATCCTCCTTTGTCATCTGCTAAGTTGACTTCAGTCGTGTATCAGTAATTGATCCTTAGTTGGGTTTCAAATGGAGTTATAGGCTTCCCCTGCCTTGTCACCTTGAAAGTAAAATTTCCCGGGATACCACGTCTTCGATCATGTAAATCACATCTTTGATTGCCATATTGTCACCAGCATGGTTGTCCTGATGGTGTAGTGGTCATCACACCCAACTAGTATACGGGGGACGTGGGTTCAAATCCCGCTCAGGGCAAATTTTCTTTCAAACATTTATTCAATTAAAATATGATTATTTGAGGTGTACAGGGTTAGGGTTTCCTTCATATACAGAATATATATATAATAATGTCAAAAACATCCTCTGTTGTGGTTGTGTTTCCAGACGAATTAAAATAATAGCCAAGAACTGGAAAATACGACTTTGCCCTGATGAAATCTTTTAATAAAGACGAAATATTGGCAAAGTCGTATTTTCCAGTTCTTGGCTATTATATACATGTGTGTGTGTGTGTGTGTGTATGTGAATGACTGCATGAAGACTGTACTGTAATAGCAAGCTCTCATAAAGGATGGACAGTATCTCAGATTTGGAAAACTTGATTGTTAGGAATCTTTTTGGAAGGGGGAGGGGGTAGTCTCCTTTGCAGCCATTATTTGTGTCATCATGCAACGCTCCTCCCCACTAAAGGTTGCTCACTCAAGCTTTGCATTCCTTTCCCTCAAACTGACCAATAAGGAGCAGGCTACCATTTTCTAGAAACCTGGTCCTAGTCCTTGTCTTGTTTTGTTTTTGGCGGCAAATAAAACAAGAAAATATGATTGGTGCAGCTGCCAAGAATTACTTGCATTTTTAATTATTGGTTCTCGGTAACAGAGGGAAAGGAATGCTGCAAAGGAGACTAGGGAGGAGGGGGCAGGAGGTGGCTTAATACAGTTGAAGGAGGTCACATTCAGACAAGTATACATTGATCTGCACTGACTACCTGAGCAGCGCTTTCTTTAAAAGTCTTAAAACAAGGAACAGAAAATGAGGTTTTAATTTATAGAATCTGTTGCCAATTTTTCCCTCAGTTTGTGTTTGAAGGAATGGAGGAGTCTGGCAGTGAAGGTCTGGATGATTTGATCTATGAAAGGAAAGATACTTTCTTCAAGGTTTGGTGAACAGTTTTAAAATTAATAGATCTGAATATAATCTCCCTCAGTCAATTACCGTAAGTGTTCTATTTTCCAGGCAATAGCAAACTTATTTCTAAAGCCATGGCCAAACAGGAAATGTTTGATGACCAAACACCATCAAATGTTTTTCCCGTTTGGCCAGGGCTTAAGTCTGTAATATCAGTAACAACGAGAACAGCCTTTCCACAGGGAGCTAAATAAAAGTATAACTGCAATAATTTGAAATTTAAGGTCAGTTATTATGTCAGTTATAGACTCCTTCATGCTCTTCTGTGTTTCAGCCTGTAGATTATGTCTGCATATCTGACAACTACTGGTTAGGAAAGAAAAAACCTTGCATTACTTATGGTTTGAGGTGAGAACAAACACATTGTTTAACATAATTATGATTCTTGAGGGGGGAAGGGGGGGGGGGGCGCATCATCACTGCTTTGTCAACTGGAGTACAGTAATATGGCTAGTTGTTTCATCAATTATTATGGAAGCAAACCTTGAAATTCTTTAATTATTGAGAGTCAGACTCTAGGAGAAGCAAGGATTGAATCTTCCAGCTGATTTGATCTTTTCATTAACAGTTGTATGTATATCAATATAATCATGTATTTGTCTTGTCATGTTTAACACACATACTTTTCTTGGACATCAGGTCATGAAGTTGAATTTATTTTTTTGGTTCCACAGAGGAATCTGCTACTTCAGTGTGGAGGTGACCTGTGCATCCAAGGATCTGCACTCTGGAGTTTTTGGTGGTACAGTGTAAGTAAGCATGCAGTTTAGTTGACATTGAGCCGAGTTGCACATAAACTGCAGCCGTGAGGAACATTTTTGTCCCAATGAACCCCTGTGGCATTGCACAATATTTGCAAGTAGAAATAACTGTATATGGTCACCTAAATTATCCACGAATGCAGTCCAGGCAATGAAAAATACAAGGAGGAATGTTTAACCAGTTATTCAAACAAGAGTGAGTTGAAAAATAAAGTTGCAGCTGAGTATTTTTTTAGCTGACTTTAAGGTGTTTGGATACCTGAAACAGTCTCTCAATTATTGCCAACGAGTCACCCTCGCGAGGACGCGAGGGTGACGAGGCGGCAGCATTATAAAGCCGTGTGTGCGAGTTGATTTTGGTACAGGGAGACGAAATCTCGAATGAAAAAAGTTAGCATAAGGTAATGTAAGAGTGACATCATCGGTGATTGTTTTCGAGTTAGCCAATGGCATCGCGGTATTTTTTTATCTAAACCAATCACATCAGGAGGATCATGATCGGTGACAAGATGACCACATTGACCTCATTGACCTCATGGTGGCTTGTGCGGGCTTAGGCAGGAAAAAGTGAGTGGAAATATTGATATTATTCACTCGTGAGCGTTGTCTTCTTGCGTGTACTTTAATTTAGTGTTTTTGGGAGCCAGAGTGTCACAAATCTAACACCTAGCAGGCTGAAAAATCGCCCAGCGAGGCAGTTATCGAAATCAGCTCGAAAACGGCTAGCTTGCCAAAACAGTCAATTGCCTTGACAAGATCGGCCAGCGTGCCATTTAAGAAACAAAAAACAAAACCACTTGAACATAATCACTATAAACTCAATCAGAGGGCGTATAAAGCCTCTTCTTTTATCGAGCTAGTGTGCTCAAAATTACAAATTTGACAGTCACGGCGAGCGTGACAAAACAGCAATCTTGCCAAAACAACAGTCAATTGTTTACAAAATCGGCCAGCGTGCTATAACTAAGGAAAAAAAACACACTTGAATATAATCAAATATATTCACTATAAACATAATCAGAGGGAATATAAACCTCTTTCCAATCGAGTCACGAGTCACACGACGTGTCGCTGTTAGTTTGTGCTCATCCATTAGCGTTCACAAAAAACAGTCTAAGCTCTGTTTGCCAGAAAGCCACTATCTGTCAAGCTTGAGGGAACTTAGCAAATCAATTTGGATAGTCTTCTTATTCCAAAATTTCAGGGGGCTTGCAGCTGTAGCTTCGTTTGAAAATTATCCCATCAGAAGTGCTCAGGTCCAAAGTGGAATTTGCATTTGCAATCTAAGTTACAAGTTGTTTTTAAATACATTTAAAAAAACAAAGAAGACCATATTAGATGTGCATTTGTAATCTACGTTACAAGTTTTGTTCTTAAAAACATTTTAAAACAAGAGCATGTGGGATTTGCGTTCTAAGAACATGTTAAAACACAAACACGTCACATTTGAATTCATGCTCATTTCTAAC
Source organism: Pachyseris speciosa (assembly GCA_016490735.1). Classification (NCBI taxonomy): domain Eukaryota; kingdom Metazoa; phylum Cnidaria; class Anthozoa; order Scleractinia; family Pachyseridae; genus Pachyseris; species Pachyseris speciosa. Next base: position 896,445 of record JAEMWC010000135.1, on the reverse strand, counting down.
AACAATGTTGATTTCATCTCTCTCAAGTAATGCAAGGGACTCATATTTCACCTCTAATCTACCCCACAAGTTTAATTCTTATAGACATTTTAAAAAACAAAGAAAAACATGTGAGTTTTGCACTGCTTTTTTAAACAACGATTCAGTTTAAAAAAATCGACTGTACTCTGGTTACTTCTTAATTTTCTCTGCGCACACAACTGTGCCAGTGTTTACTCGTTGGCACTCTACCGGCAGGTATTCCTAGTTCAGTGATAAAGTTGCTTGAAGTAATTTTAATAATAATAATAATCAATAATAATAATTAATAATAATAATAATAATAATAATAACTTTATTTAAGTCTCAAATGTATTTAGCATTGAAGTGGCCACTGGAAGCACTGATACTTCAAGGACAAATTCAAAGCAAAAGTTCACCAAAATTGTCTGAAGAATAGTATCATGCACCCATCGATATAAACCTTCACAGCAGTAATTTCCTTTGTTTCTCTTTACAAATTACATGTCTGAGTATAAAGTCTGATAGTTCGCTCTCTCCAACACATGCAGACATGAAGCCATGTCAGATCTTATTTACCTGTTAGACCAGTTGGTGGACCTGAAGGGTAACATTATCATTCCGGGCCTCAACGAGGATGTGGCTCCTTTGACTGACGACGAGAGAGCCACTTACACAGATATTGACTTTGATAAGGTAAAGATTGCTTGTACATGGATGCCTTTTAAGTATCTTAAGTATAGGTCTCCCATCAGTGATCACGTACACTGGCTTTTAAAAGAACTCTACTACCAAAGCTCTTATTAAACACTCATTGACAAATTTAAAGCACTGCAAAATACCATTAATGCCTACAAATGCAATTGTCACCCTCTTCCTTGGTCTTCCCTTCCCTTCTGCTTTTGGCATCAGCCAAATTGCAGGCTATATGTATCTCCTCTAGAGATACAGCTGTACCCTTACATAGGAGACATGGAAAGGCTATAGGGTCGGGGGGCTTCCTCAAGGAGTACCGCTTGTAAACTACGAATTAGTTTACTTGGTTGAAGTACACTGCTGCAACAGCTAGTTTCTTTGTGATCTTTTTTTTTAGGATTCCTCCTTGTACTAAAATATTTTCATAACTTGGTTTTTGTCGAGAAGATCAACATTAAAAGGTGGAGGGGACGAATTTAAGCAAACCTGAGAAAATTGCAAGATCGGAAGGGAGTCGAACATTTGAAGTCAACATTTGATTTATTTGATTTATTTAATATTTATTTACTTGATTTACTAATAACCTATTTTGCTAAATTTGGTTGTAAGTTACACAATCTGCCTTGATTAGCTTTGCTACATACGGGTTGTGTATTTCTCTAAATTGTAAATTTTAAACTATTGAAATAAAATGATGATGATGATGATGATGACATTAAAATTAGATATGTCTGCCTGCCTACCTGCCTGTCTGGTTGGCTGGCTGGCTTTTTTTAAACCACACCCCTTTAATTTAAATTTTTTTTACCGTACACTTGAAGGAGGAATACCGTGAAGACATTGGTCATAACAAACTGATCCATGACACAAAGGAGGAAGTTCTGATGCACCGCTGGCGCTACCCATCTTGCTCCCTTCATGGTATGACATAAGATTTACTGTAAAAGTCGTTCACGAAGAAACAGTTGTGCATAAAAGGGCGGTTTACACTTGAGTTTTACTAGTGATTCGCGTTTACTTTGGTTATCATTACTTTGCGTTGTGATTGGTTAGAAAAACATGCACTTCTTTTCAACCAACGAGAAGCAAAGCTTAAACCAATCGTAATTTACTCGCGCGTATTTTCCTGTGCTTGTGCCGGCTACATGTACAGTATAATTGCTTCTCAATTCACTGCGCTGTGTGCGTCTGGTGGTTTTACCATGTGAGCAAATTATCGATAAGAACATTCTCGAAAGGTTTTATAGCTTTTAATGCAGGGACCTTTGGACTCAAAGAAACTCGTGATTCCTGTTCTCACTCTTCTATTCACACTTAAGGATGGTTTTCAATAGCGACGGAGTCCGAGTCCGAGTCGTAAGAGCGCTTATGACCCAGTGAAAATTGAAAGTCGGAGTCATAATTTTTTTTTTCCAAGCTTTGTGGGCCCGGTTGTTCGAAAGTCGATTTCACGCTAACCCAGGATTAGCAATTAACCAAAGTTTTCATCTCGCTCGTGGAGAAGGTTTTGTAAATCAGATTTGACGTTTAAAATAAAGCTAAATCCAGTCAAAACTTTAGCGTGAAAATCTTTTGGAAATGTTTTTATTGAACAGTAACTAAACTGGACTCAAAGTTCACTCTAACCCGGGATTAGCTTAATCGTGCTTCGAACAGCTGGGCACTGTTCGCTACTGATAAAGGGTCACTCCACAGTATTTTGGACAAAGAAAGGGTTACAAAAAACTGCCTTAATCTGGTCTAATTTTCTTTTTGGGCTATAGCCAAATGGTTGAAGTTTGTAGAAAAAGGAAATTGTCGACGGGGTTGTTGTCATTATTTCATAAATTAACATAAATTACCTGCATCGACAACAATAGCTGTTGCGGAGAGGACATCCCCTTGCTGTGTTTGCAATCAGTTAAAAAACTTAAATCAAGCAAAAGTTGTGTAGATAAAATGTCCATTATGAAGATATTCTGAAGTGGCAATTTCAGCCTGACTTTTACCCCATAATCCTTTGTAAGCTGCAGTTTGTCTGACAAATGTCCTCTCCGCAACATTTTGACACCTTTAAGTTTTGTTTATTTTAGACCAAGGAATGCTATAAAGTTGCAGATTTGTGAACTTCTGATTTATGGCAAGGGGTAAATTAAATTGTATCAAAATTATAATAAACTATTAAATATATGTTTAAATACCAGGTTGTTTTTTGTTGCGGAGAGGACAATTCTGTTGCGGAGAGGACATAATATTCTCAAAGTTTAATCTGTTGATGAAATTCAATTCTTTTTTTGTGCTTCAAAAAGTCTCACTGCTGTGATAAGTTTTATTATTACTTATTAATGCCCTATCAAATTGGTTTAATTCATTCTCTGTTCATAAAATGCTCCTACAAGATGTTTTGCAACTGAGCATGTGCAGTGAGGTGGAACTGTATTGTGGGAAATCCCCATTGCCATGTGCTTCAGGAACTTGACCTGTTTATCACAGATAAAAGCACTTTCAAGTTTTCAGCAATGAATCCAAATACTAAAAGAAGTAAAAAGTTTAGAAAAGAGTTTAAAAAAGATCCAGAAAAGCTAGAGGTTTACCTAAAAAAGGATAGAGAACGAAAGAAGAAGCAGTATCATGAAAAAATGGCCAAGTTGTCTGTGGAGGAGAGAGAGAAGTTAAAAGAAAAGGATAGGTTAAGGAAGAAAAAGGAGAGAAAATGTAAAAAAAGTGAGAAAGCAAAAAAGTCAGGTAACCAGAATAAGTTTGTTGCCTCTACAAGTCTGTTTATAAGCCCTCAAAGCCTTGGTAAGGCAGTACACCGAGTGAAAAGCAGCCTGCCAAAGAGCCCTAAGAAAGTCCCAGTGGTGATCTCAAAAATTGTGGAAGATCTATCACCAAGAAAGCGAAAATCAGTTCTTGAAGCTTGCGACAATTCTTGTAAAAGGAAGAAGCTTGACAGTGTTGAAAGGAAGAAACGCTCTGATGCTCTTACGGAAGAAGAGGCAAACAAAGTAGAGGAATTTTTCATGAGAGATGACATCAGCAGAATATGTCCAGGAAAGAAAGACTTTGTTTCAGTAAAGACACCAAGTGGAAGGGTTCAAAAACAGAAACGACTGCTGCTGTTGAACATCCATGAAGCCTACGAAGTATTCAAGGAAGAAAATGACATCAAAATTGGCAAATCCAAGTTTGCTTCACTAAGACCTGCTCAAGTGACCCCAATGACTTCACGTGACCAGGATGTTTGCATCTGCAAATATCATGAAAACATTGACTTAATTCTTTCGGGTCTAGCCAAGTTGATCCCTGGTATACCAAACTGCAGTGACAGCCTTTTGGATAGTGCTGTTTGCAGTCATGATGAAGCATCATGTATGGATGGAGCCTGTTCAAAGTGTGGTGATATGAAAAGTGTCTTTGATCTTTTCAAAGATATCTCAGGGGATCAAACAGTATCCTACTACCAGTGGATTACTTCTGATGATGGTCGAGTTAGAAAAGAATTAATCAACTGCACAGTAGCTGATGCTAAAGAAGACCTCATGAGCCAACTTAAGCCTTTTGGAAGACATGTATACAACATCCGACGACAATTTAAAGAACTGAAGCACCTGAAAGAGAACCTAGAGCAGGGGGAGGTAACAATCCATGAAGATTTTTCTGAAAACTTTCAGTTAAAACATCAAACAGAGGTTATGGCTGCCCACTGGTCCAATGAAATGGTAACAGTTTTCACAGCTGTGGTGTACTACAGAGCTGATGATGGAGAGTTAAATCATCATTCGTATGTTGTAGCTTCTGATGAGCTAAGCCATGACAAGGCAAGTGTTTATGCTTTCAACAAGGCCATTTTGGAAAGAGTGAAAGAAGTAACTCCTGTCAGGGTGGTACATTACTGGAGTGATGGAGCAGGATCACAATTTAAGAATCGATACAACCTTTCAAGTTAATTCTACCATGAGGAAGACTTCAATTGCAAAGCCACCTGGAGTTTCTTTGAAACTGCTCATGGCAAAGGTCCAGTAGATGGAGTAGGAGGAGAAGTTAAAAGGGCAGTGTGGCGGTCAATCCTTCAAAACAACACAGTGGTCACAAATCCAGAAGAATTTGTGCAAGCTGCCCAAAAATTGTGCAAGAAGGTCAAAATTGTTCATGTCCCAAAGCCCGTAATTCAAGAAGAAAGAGGTAAACTGCAAGAACGATCGGACAGATGTAAGGCAATCCCTCAAACCCACTCTGTCTACTTTGCTGCAAGGGCCAGTGCCTCCACTCTAGCTGTTGCCAAGAACTCACAGTTTTTTCAAAAAGATGTCTGCCAAGAGCATATCTTGATTAAAGATGAGAAAGATAACACAACACTGCCAGCCTCAACAAACCCTCCAATACATAGCCAGCCAGTGGTATCAGGAGACAAGGGAGCTCAAACACTTCAGGGAACGTCTGCTAGGAACAACATCTTTGTAGAATATGGCCGACCACAGTCACTTAATCAATCTCTTGCAGCATCTGCAACCTTTTCCTTACCTTGCTATGCAGATCCTTTGGTAAGGTTACTTGTTAGTGATACAAGTACCTTCAAAGGGAGCAGTCTTATTGATCAAAGTGATTTAAGGCATCTTTATGGCAATGGTAAAACTGATGAGGAGAACTTTCTCTCTAACTTCATCATAGATGAGTATCTCCTTCTTTTACAGAAAGCAAGTGAAGCAGATGGTCTTCAAACAAAGGTCTTGCGTTGGGAACAGTTTGAGAGAGGATCCCTGTCAATGCTCACTCAACTGTTGCAAAAAAATGGAGAGGTTAAAGAGCAAGATGTGATCTTGGTACCTTGCAGTCCCATAGGCAGCAAGCACTGGTCCCTTCTTGTTGTCCAGCCTCAACAAAAGCTTCTTGCTGTTCTGGACAGTCTCCCAGGAGATTTTGTCAAGCCAAGTACGAATGCAGCCATCGACAAAATGTGCAATGCTCTACAACAAGCTGATGAAAATTTTGACAAACGTCACTGAAAGTTCTACACTAACAACCACAATGATATTCCAGTCCAAGGGAATGGCTATGATTGTGGGGTTTTTGTTTCTCTATATGCAAGATGCCTGGTTAGCAAAGGATCGATGATAAACCAGTTTGATATTCCTGATTTCAGAAAAAGCATGATCCTTGAGCTTCATGAGAAGAAGCTGAATCCCATCCCAGCTGAGCCAATCAAACCCGATGAGTATTATGCTGTTGACTACATCAACAATTATTACTTTGGTAGAGTTCTAGAAGCCAAATCAAATGGCTTCATCAAGTTCAAGTTTTTGCACAGTACCGGTTGTAACAAACATGATTGGCCCAGAAGAGATGACATTGATGAAGTACATGTACATGTTTCTTGTATTTTTTATGGGCCAGTGCATCTGGAGGGCAATAGGCCTTTTGTAATTACAGAGCGTGAGGAAGTTGAGAAAGTATTCATGGCAGCTAAAAAGCAAATGTTTTGAAGTTTTTGCCAAGACACAACCAACAGCAGTTCTTGAGTAAATGTTTTCTAAATTTTGTACCTAAAGTTTTGTTTCTGCTTTGTTTACAGTGCTTGTGTTTTTGACATTTTGGCTGTCAAGGAAACTTGTGTTTGAAAAGTCAGTCTATAGTTTTCAGCTTGTTACCCAAGAGGCCATGTTACTATACATGCACATTTTGTGTACGGATATTATAAAAGTCTCAAGACATGAGTGTTGAGTTTGATGGTAGTTAATTTCAGGTTTTTAATGAACAAATCTTGAAATGGCCTATTTTAAGGCCTTGTATCGAGATTGTGAAAATTAAAGACCACTTAAATTTTTTGTTCTTAGTCTTTTTGTGGACATGGACAAAATTGTCCTCTCCGCAATGTCCTCTCCGCAACAGACCCTCTTTGAACATTTTAAAATTTCTACCAATACAAAATAACATTTGTTTACAGTACTTACAAGTGTATTTTGACATTTTGGCAGTCAAGGAAACTTGTGTTTAAAAAGCCAGTCTACCGTTTTCAGCTTGTTGCCCAAGAGGCCATGTTACTATACATGCACATTTTGTGTACGGATATTATAAAAGTCTCAAGACATGAGTGTTGAGTTTGATGGTAGTTAATTTCAGGTTTTTAATGAACAAATCTTGAAATGGCCTATTTTAAGGCCTTGTATCGAGATTGTGAAAATTAAAGACCACTTAAATTTTTTGTTCTTAGTCTTTTTGTGGACATGGACAAAATTGTCCTCTCCGCAATGTCCTCTCCGCAACAGACCCTCTTTGAACATTTTAAAATTTCTACCAATAAAGGGTAATGTGTTTCCTCGTTTTAATCCTCATACTTTAACAACATACACTAGGGCAGTAAACAAGATGACTAAGATTCCAGAATGACCAGTCAATTCAGAGGGATTTGAACATAAATATTATGTGCTGAAAAATGGAAATTTTCTGATGTCCTCTCCGCAACAGCAATGTCTTTGTTGCTGTCAATCTCAGATTTTTTTCAGACTGAATCAAAACAGTGTAATGCATTAGTTTTATAGTGAACTTCAACCTGACATAAAAACAGTTTGGTTATAATAAATAACTACTATGTTGGAGGCTAAAATGATTCTAAAATGTCCTCTCCGCAACATACAAAATACTGTGGAATGACCCTAAACTAGCGTTCACATCTGTGATGATCTCCCACATGTATCTTTGTCCTTGAAACCGAAGCCCAAACAACAACAGGAGGAACTGTCGAGAAACTTGTTATTGTGGAGCACTAGCTTTTAACTTTTCACTGTTAAATTGTATCGTTTAGCGGACAAGCTCTGTGTTTGTTTATAGGCATCGAGGGCGCGTTCTATGAACCTGGCTCAAAAACGGTCATTCCAAGAAAGGTACGCTGTATATGCCAGAGTGGTGCTTGCCTACTTGCCTACAGTGAAAGCAGTACGCGCGTATTATGTGTTGCATGCATTTCTGCGCATATCTCAAACTTTACAACTTCTAAGTTACAGTACCTGGCTTGCTTTCCCTAAATATACCGGGGGTAAATGGCTGGAATTTATCGGGGACGTTAACCCGAACCTAAGTAAAAACGGTGGAAGACTTTACTCTTTTTGTATTCCGTAATATGTTAGTTCCGAGAAGTTTCTGAAATTATTATTTTTGCACAAAGGCGCACAGTTGCTTACATGTTTGGACATTTTCGCATTGCCTCACCTCCATTTCCCCACCCCCTTAAACAATTATGTACCACAATCGCTTGCACGATCACTCTTGATCTCAGGCTCTCACTCTTTGCTGCAGGAAACTATTGTTTTGGTGGTTTTCATGTTACGTTATCGCTGCCATGGTGGTCGGCATAAACAATACATCTCTCATTAGCTCCTTTTGTTCGTCCACTAGTATTTGTTCGTTTCACCATTGTTATCTGTGTTTCAATTGGTTGATTACAAACCACATATTGGTAAGTTCAGCGTAAATCCCTTGTGCTTTCCTCTCCAGGTTATTGGCAAGTTCTCCATCCGCTTAGTGCCCAATATGACTCCGAAAAAAGTGGGAGAACAAGTTTCCAAATATCTAACGGAGCTTCATGAGAAGAGAGGAAGCCCCAACACTCTGAAGTGAGTCACATGCGTTTGAATTTAGTCCATCCATCTCCTTGGCATGGCTTTCGAAACACAATCATGGTGCTTCACATAGTGAGCTTTTATGGGAGGCGCTGAGGCTGATTTTACGCTGTACGCTTGGCATTGGGGGAGAGGAGGGGGGGGGGGGGCAGAAGCAGAAAGCCCGAGAAACTTTGGGGGGGAGGGGGGGAGTGTTAGGGAAGGGAGTTTCAGCCCTAGGAAAGGAGATGGCTGAGGGGGGGAGTGTTAGGGAAGGGAGTTTCAGCCCTAGGAAAGGAGATGGCTGAAGCTCCATGATTGCGTGACCCCTCTCTCTACCCCTTGGGGGATTTTACGCTGTACGCTTGGCATTGGGGGAGGGGAGGGGGGGGGCAGAAGCAGAAAGCCCGAGAAACTTTGGGGGGGAGGGGGGGAGTGTTAGGGAAGGGAGTTTCAGCCCTAGGAAAGGAGATGGCTGAAGCTCCATGATTGCGTGACCCCTCTCTCTACCCCTTGGGGGATTTTACGCTGTACGCTTGGCATTGGGGGAGGGGAGGGGGGGCAGAAGCAGAAAGCCCGAGAAACTTTGGAATTACACCCTGGGAGTGTCATTTGGAATTATACAAAAAGCAACCGAGAGCATGTGCAAACTGGACTTTAAGCATGAAAAAGAACAGCGTGTGCCAGTCTCGTCCCCAGTGCCTCCATTTCTTTTGGTCACGTGGTCGGAGAAACGGAGGGCGCTGGTAGCAGCAATTACCGGATGTCCGTAAATCACGGGCATCCATTAGCGCATGTCAAATAGCCAAGAATGTATTTGCTCATGCTCGGATATGTATCCTCAGGGAGGGAGTGACATTCCAGCTTTGGCTTTTATGATGGCTGGCTAGAAAGCTTTGAAAGAGACTAATTTCATTGAAGTTAGAAAATGTACTATAGGAAAAGGGAACAACAACCTGCCTTGCATGCAGTAGCTGTACAGAAACGAGACTGGCTGTGTATTTTGCCCACAGGGTTTCGAAAAGCGTTGATATTGCTGCAGCTTCTCTCATTCGTGGTGGACCATCGATCTTGATACGGTTGGAAGGCACTACGTGTTGGCTTGAAGGTTATAAGCAAAGTAACCAAGACGTAATTCGATCAATTGCTGCGAATGTCGAATTCCCTTGTTGATTTGTGCAAAATAAATCTCACTCGTAACGGTAAGTGCAAACGAGTGGCTCTGGGGACGAGAATGACGGGAAGTGCGCAGTAATTCATCACTTAATTCTTGGTGCGCATTCAGTTTTTATTAGCCAATGAAAAAATTCAAATATTCCTTTGCAACCAGAGCCACTCGTAATGGTAAGTCACAACGAGTGGCTCTGGGGACGAGAATGAGCGTGTGCTGTCTTAAGTGGCTGAAACTAATTGCATGGCGTAAAATCTTTATTCAGACACGGTATTTCCTTCAGGACTTAACAATATTTAATTATTATAAATAAATCTAACTACCTAACTAAATTAAGATTGTAAATAACTACAGTAACTACAATAAAAAAAAACCTGGCGTGGCAAGTTCTGTATCAGAAGTCTTCCAAGACACGTGCTAACACCATCATTGCAAATTGTTTGTCTTATGGAGTCTTTTCCTCTTCTTATCCTACTTGAGTGAAACCTTTGTCTGATATGGCTAGAGGTAATGTGTGAACTAGACTTTCTCAAAATCGTTCGCTCCTCTTTACCTGTTTGGCAGTAGTCCCGACGCTTGCTCTCTCGATCTCTCGATCGCGCTCCGTGGTAACATGAGCTCGACTTGTAGGAAAGTCTAAGTATGACCTTTCAAGAGAAGGTATTTGAATTCCGTTTTTTACATGTACGCTGTGTTTCGGCCGCTTAGAAGGTGTACCAAGTACCTTTATCTGTCCGTTGATTCCCACTTTAAACTTCTTTCCGAGCGTTTTCTTCTCATACAGCTCGTTACTTTCTCATGTTATCAACTCAACTGATCCCAGACCTGATTCTGTGTGCAACAGATTGCCGGCTTTATAGAGGATCTCACAGAACGTCTAACAACTTAACGAGTTACAATTTATCCCGCGCACAACCAACCGAACACTTTGCATGACAAGTTAATGGACTTCACTATTTTTCCCGAGACCTGCGTGACGCACTTTTAGGGTCAGCTTGCACCACAGCGGTCCACCGTGGGTTAGTGACATAAAACACGTCAATTATCAAGCCGCTAGGAGAGTGCTAACCACTGGTAAGTGACTGCTTCTTGTTGTTAGAGTGATTTAGCTCAGAAACCCCTCTTTTTTTCCCTGTGATTGAAACTGTCGCCATCTTGTTTTTATTTTTATTTATTACTATTTTTTTTTGGGGGGGGGGGGTGGAATATTCATCCCGACGAGGACCCGCTCAGGTTGCTTTCGTCATTGTAAATCAAGATGGCTGGAGTTCGGTTGAAGCATGTGATTTTGACAGTCACATGGAAAAGTGAGGGACTGTGAACAGCCTGTGTGAAGAGTGAAGAACAGTTGGATCTTCTGTGTCTGTGCTGGAGATTATATTTCTTCTAATTTCGCCTGCTGCAAGTTATCAGTTCTGATACTATCTCGTCCTTCCCCTACTGGTAGGATAATTTCACAAGACTTGGTATTCCTGTGATTCTGGTGGGTGTAGTATGTCTGTGACTTGCTACAGTCTTTCAATACTCCATTTTATTATATGACTGGCTCTTTCATTGGTCAAGGTGAATCAATTCTCCTGCTGTGATTGGCTACCCGCGAGGTCAAGATGGAGCCATCTTGACTGCTCCGGATAGCCCGTTCGTCCAACGTTTTATTGTCTTTTGATAGCGTCCTTTGAGTCATATAATAAATCCTTTACTGACCAAGCTTGTTCGGTCAAGATGGCGGGATATTGGCCTCGTTCTTTGTTTGCGTGTTTATGGACCTCGACTTAGTCTCGGTCCATAAACACAAAAAAATAGAACTTGGCCAATATCCCGCCATCTTGACTTCACGCTTGGCCAATAACTACCCATATGTAAAACGTTTAGCTTGACTTAACTTTTTTCTTTGACGGTCCTGTGATTCATGAAGTTTTCTTCACCGTGTGCAATCTGATATTACCCTTGATGGATTTGGGATTTCTGTGGTGGGGGAGCATGGATGGCGTAGTGGTGAGAGCACTCGCCTCCCACCAATGTGGCCCGGGTTCGATTCCCAGACGTGACGTCATATGTGGGTTGAGTTTGTTGTTGGTTCTCTTCTCTGCTCCGAGAGGTTTTTCTCCGGGTTCTCCGGTTTTCCCCTCTCCACAAAAACCAACATTTCCAAATTCCAATTTCATCTGCTTGTAAAGCGCATTTGATCATATACACATGGAAAATGCGCTATATAAGTTCTAAATTATAGTGAGTGGAAATCTCTCGCTCCGTTTTCGAGGCTTCGTAATGTGGAATTTTGTTTGTGTGATATTCCTGTGACTCACAACATTCTCTCTCTTGATTCTCAATATTGCATGGAGTAGAGCTGGACTTTACTCGTGATGGGTGTAGTATACCAGTGACCCTAGCCTTGCAAAATGCACTCCCAAAGAACATAGTTCTGCTGCCAACTGGCGCGTGTGATGATGGTGCACATTCGCAGAACGAAAAGATTAACATACGCTTCAACTACATCCAAGGGGTAAGTAAGTAGCGCTCAGCTGGTATGAAACAAGTAGATTCTATTATTGCCGCACGTGTATACTCTGACATACATGACGTGAAACATGGTAAGAACTGAGAGATACACTGCAAGAAACGACAGGTATACGGGCGTGTTATGAGGCCGCACACTTGATGCACACGGTTAATATACTGACGTATAAGAATGTCTATAAATTATATACCAACTGTGTACTGGCCTGTATACACTACAAACTGTAACAATTTGTATGCGGTTGTACCATATATGGGTTATTGGCCAAGCAGGAGGTCAAGATGGCGGGATATTGGCCAAGTTCTTTTTATGCGTGTTTATGGACCGAGGCGAAGTCGAACACGCAAAAAAGGAACGAGGCCAATATCCTGCCTTCTTGACCGAAGGATTTCTTATATAACTCAAAGGACGCTATTAAAAGACAGTAAAACGCGAGACAAATGGGCTATCCCGAGCAGTCAAGATGGCTCCATCTTGACCTCGCAGGTAGCAAATCACAGCAGGAGAATTGATTCATCTTGACCGCTGAAAGAGCCAGTCATATATTAAAGGTGCTTGCACATTCTCAATCCTGACACAAGTTTATTTGGGTCCTGATGCGTCTTGTTCTGATCCGTACACAGCATACGTCGTTTTTTCACCCTTGTACAACTTTGCATACTGACAGTAAAAGGGCCTGTATACCGATTATTTTGTGCAGTGGTACGCTAGGATCCGAGTGTGGGTTACATGACTGCAGACTACTACAGTTGTCTGGACGTAATATCAACGTTGTTAATCTTTTCTTTCATTTTCTAGACCAACGCTCTGGCTTCGTACTTAGAAGAACTGGGTAAACTTAACGAGCGGAAGTAACGCAACAACAGAGCAAAAAAATGCTTCCAGATCTTAGCTTGGATAATAATAATAATAATAATAATAATTTTAGAAACAATATTTACAAAAATACATTCTGCTGAAAAACAAACTCAAATAAGAGCAATAATTTTACATTAAATAGGTGTTTCTTACTTTCTTATCAACAATTTAAGTGAAAGACTTCATGCCAATCCACCACGATCTGACTTCTCTATCTACAATTAATTCGAATTAAAATCATTTCAATTCATAATAATAATGCAATTATTCGTCGAAAACAAATACAGAAACGTTTCGGATAAAATCCGATAAACGCTTTCAAATTCTGCACTTCATATTAAAAAGTGTTCATGCATGATACTTTTTGAAAACGTTGTTAATATATGTAAAATTGCAAGTCATATAAAAACATTATGATTAAAATGAAATGTGTCCCTTTGTTTCTTGGACACTAAACAACACTAAACAACGTCAATGGCTCCTTCGACAGCTGCGATTTCAATATCACAATTGTTGTAGTCAAATGCAGTGCGGCGCTTCACCCGCGATCCTCGAAGACAAACCAGGGCCGAACGAAGGAGTGCAAAGCATGTCCTTGCTCGAATCCAGGAAATTGTTTGTGAGTATTGTTCTCCTTTCTTGGCGGCTATCAGCTCAGCCAGTCGACTATGGTATCTTATGCATTCCTTCCCCATCCCTCCAGTAGTTGTAAATACAAGCGGCGTGAACGAGCCATGCTCAGCATCCAACACTCTCCTCGAGTACAACCGCTTCTTGTCGTTTTCATGGATGTGATAGATCTGCTGCGGCTCCTGGTCCCTGTAAGACTCGGCATTAGGGTGGCAAACCCTCACATCAAAGAATGCCGAGCTCTGGGGATCCCAGAAGCCACGCGCCCGAATATCCAATCTTGCATCTTGTGCTCTATTGGACCCTCTACTGAGCTGTTCTTGAGTGATGTCTTGGAGAACTGGCTCGACCTCGACGTCATTACACACAATACTCAAGAGATCGGCCTTGAGGTCTCTCAACTCGTTATGACGTTGGATCACGAAACCCCCTCATTTGCAAATCATTGCGTGATCTACTGTGAAGTTTTCTCCACACGCACATACTGATAGAATGTCATCAAGGGGACTGGGCCTGGCAGGCATGGCGTTCAGACGCTTCAACTGACGCTCCTCGTAAGAGGCGGGTCTTTTGCCAATTTTAACTTACCAATGCTGCTTGCTTGATGGGAAACACTAAGTAATTTCATCGCTTTATCGGAGGAATAGATCAAAGATCAAGAGTTCCAGCAACCACCCAAATTCATATATTACCGAAGATTTTGCTAGAGCTATCCAGGAGGAGCGAAAGATTTTAATTAAGGCAATGATGAAAGCAAGGAACGAACATGGCATACATGACGCGAAAGTAATCGGAAGATTTTTACTTATTAACAATGAAAAATATAACCATCAAAATATTCCAGAAAGCCTAAAATAGATTATTTGCCCTGTTTCGCATGATCATCATCAATTTGCATATTACTCTTTTCTCGAATTGGCTACTAATGACCCCGTTTTGTTATCATGTGTATTCATTTACAACTCATGATCCTGCTAAGTGTCCTTTCTACAATAGTATTTTTAGTAGGTGTTAATGTAGTCCTTTCGCGTGTAATTTTCTTTGTTACTTCTAGTGTTTTTCGGCTAATCGACACTCTAAGCTGTTTTCTCACCACAGTTCTCCAGTCTGCACCATCCATTGCGACCGCTTTCAGAAATGAATCTCAGTATTTGTTCTCTTAATGTGAGAGGATTGGGGGATAAGCTGAAAAGGAGAGAAATGTTCAACTGGCTAAGGAAGAAAAAATACTCAATTTACATGTTGCAAGAAGTTCACTGTTCTGAAAATACAAGTGTCATGTGGTCGGCGGAATGGGGCTATAAAACTATTTTTAGCGGTCACGATAGCGCCAGGTGTGGTGTCGCTATTTTATTTAACAACTCCTTCAGTTTCAAAATTCAAAAATCCTTTTCAGACCCAAATGGTAGATTCATAATTTGCGATATAGAATCGGAAAAGAAGCTCATCACAATTACTACAGTATACGCCCCCAATGAAGATGACCCACAATTCTTTACGAGTTTCTTCGACCATCTTATGGATTTCGAGTGTGAAGAAATTGTCGTTGGTGGAGATTTCAACCTTGTTCTAAATGTAGACGTGGATAAAAAGGGCGGACATGCTAGAACACACAGCAATTCTCAAGAAACCCTAAAGAACCTTGCTGCTCAATTTGACTTAATAGACGTGTGGAGAATAATTAACCCCGATAGCCGTAAATACACTTGGTGTCGGAGAAGGCCGGAAATTTCATGCCGTTTAGACTTTTTTCTTGTAAGCCAAAGTCTGATGTGTAAAGTTAGGGACGCTAATATCTTAGTTGGCTACAAAACTGATCACTCATTAATAGACCTCCGAGTCACCTTTCATTCTAACTCTAGAGGCCCGGGTTTTTGGAAACTTAACACTTCTTTCCTATCTGAAATTGATTATGTTAATCAAATCCGAGGAAACACACGACGAATATCGAAATGATGACACTGTTAACGATGCTTTGCTGTGGGAGATGCTAAAACTTAAAATAAGAGAACAATCATTGAAATATGCGGCGCTTTTTTGCAAAACTTTCTGAAGGCAAATAAACCAAACAGATTTATTTATAAAACGCTTGTAGAAAGAAAAAGGAAGAATCCCATAAACAGCCAGAAGAAATGGTGCGCTGACTGCTCGATTGAAGAGAACAATTCGATTGATTGGGCAGCTGTTTATCAGTCACCTTTGCAGTGTACTAAAATAACTAAACTACGCACTTTTCAATTTAAGCTGCTGCACAGGAGATTGGCGACCAATGACTTTCTTCAGCGAATCAATTTGTCAAACACTAATCTGTGTAGTTTTTGCCAATGCGAAGTTGAGACACTGATTCACCTTTTCTGGAGCTGCACCATCATATCCCGTTTTTGGCAGAGTTTTAAGGAATGGTTGCTGAAATTTGAAACCCCGCAATGTTCACCCGAATTAACGCCATCCTTGGTAATAGGTTTGAAGCCTCACCTATTTAATCATAAACATCATCCGTTTTTATTTTTGATAGCAAGAATGTACATCTGTCCTTGCAAAACACGCTTCTCTCTCCCAAGGATAGAAGACTTCCCCCCTTTCCTCTCACATTATAACCTCTAAACGAATCTCTTTGTCTTATTGCTTGGTGCGGGCTGGAGCCGTTGGTGTGGTATTTGAAGATCGTATGCTTGAGTGGATGTGTGTGTGTGCGTACGAGTGTGTCAAGTGTGCGTGTGTAAGTTTTTTAAGTATATCTAAGTATATATGTTATTTCTTGATTTATGTATTTATTTTTGTAAATTGATGTATATAATAATTAAAGACAATTCTCTCAAAAAAAAAAAAAAAAAAAAAAAAATGTCATCAAACGGCCAATCATAACGTAACTTAACAGCATCGCGAAACTCTCTCTTACTGAGGTTAAAACCCTGTTCTTGAAGGGGAAGAACTGTGAGCCATACAGAGGAGCCTTTTTCTTGCGCTAGTTTTAGAGCTCGCTTGGTCTTCCGTGGAA